>JAXLNO010004016.1:0-53363 GCA_038087875.1 Malacoraja senta | reverse complement strand
TCACAGTCACAAGGCAAAGAAAAAAGTTCTAAACCCAAACAGCACCTCTCTGTGGCACTTTCTAGCTTATTACTTCTTCCAGTGCTTGCTCTGTGCGAGGCACACGTCCATTCAAATTGAAAGCTTTGTGGAAACATTTGTTTTCACTATTCCTGACCATGGGCTTTACTTTCTCATTCCTTGTCTCCACCACATTCCAGCTCCCTTGGACTGTAGAGAATCCAGAATTCACACAGAACTTACACACGCAAATCAAAGCTCAAAAGAAGACTTTTGTGACACTAACCCCAAGTATAATAGCACAAGATCAAAAAAGTCACAGCTTTGCTATAGTCGAGGAGCTTGCATGCACAAGATCGTGAGGACTAAACTATCTGGAGCTCTGCTCCTGGCAGGGTTGCCCATGATGGACAGTCGAGGGAGAACATGCTGACAAAGAGTGGCCCAAAAAGAAGCCCACAACAGTGAAGCAGGTGCAGGATGGTGGCTGGCCAGTAGGTGGAGCATCACAACGGCTGCAAAGGCAAAGATGGCTGTAGCAGGAAGAGACCCCAACTCTCTTGGTGTCCACGATCTTTGGGCCTAGGTCTGTCTTGGTTGTGTTGTGGCTGTCCATGCACCGACCTTCCCATGTTAAAATATGTCCCGCGCAGGCTTCCACCTGGAGGGACAGATCATCTGCACATCTTTGTGAGAGATCTGTGGAGACCATGAGGAGGACAGTGATCGTCTGGCATCTCCCAACCATGAACTGACAAACAGGTGGTGGTTGTCAGATTTAGTCGCTGGATCACAAGATCTTTCTCTGTGGATTGTCACCTTGTCTTGGTGGAGAAGCTGTGTGGTCCTGAGATCCTAAGAGCAATGCCGTCTGCAGCTATGCTCCTGGTAAGGTCACCCATGGCGGTAAGGTCGAGGGGGAAGTCTCTGACAAAGAGCAATTCAACCAAGACCTCAACGGGAAACAGGCGTAGGATGATGGCGCACTTTAGTGGAGCGTCACAACGGCTGGGAAGGCGGATGAAGGCTGCAGCAGAAAAGGGTCTCCAGTCGTCTTGGACTCCATGCCACTGGATCCTGACCCAGATCTGTCAAGGACCGTGTGGTGGCTGTCTGTGCCCAGTCTCCCCACGTTAAACAAAGTCACGCACAGGCGTCCTCCATATAGGGAATCCACCCTAACACCCTGGATTAAGTGCTATGGCTATCAACAAGTGGTGACGGGGCAGGATTGTGAGATCTGGAAGCTCCTAGTCATGAGCTGGCACATCAGGCGGTGGGTGCTAGATTCAGTCATTGGACTCCTGGATCGAGGCAGAAGAGCCCTTAGGCAGCTGCACCCACGACTGAGCAGTCCTCTTTAGGATCCACTCTGCTCACCCCACTTGGGGAAAGGGCTAGAAAAGGTGCCCTAAAAATAGCCTGCCTCAAACTTACCGACTGGGTTACCGCGTCCAGAGGTATCACCACACGCGGTCAGCAACACAGAAATATGAATATGAACTTTTGAGCATGGAATGTGCGCACATTGATGAATAGTGTAAGCAGTAACAGACCAGAGAGGAGAACCGTGATCATCGCTGGAGAACTGAGAAGATGCCGGATTGACATAGCTGCCCTTTCTGAAACCCGGCGGGCAGATGAAGGACAACTGAAGGAGGAGAAATGTGGCTACACTTTCTTCAGGAAAAGAAAAGCTGCTGATGAGCCCAGGATCCATGGTGTTGGGTTTGCCATCAGGAACCAGCTCATCAGCCACCTCTCTGAACTTCCTGTGGGAATCAGTGAGCGTCTCATGACCATCCATCTGGTGCTTGCCAACAACCTGATGGCAACAGTTGTGAGTGCCTATGCCGCTACTTTAGACTCTGAAGAGGAAGCAAAAGAAACCTTCTATGCCCGCTTGGATGAGACACTGTCTAAAATCCCCAGGGAGGATAAGATTATTCTCCTAGGGGACTTCAACGCCAGGGTCGGCCGGGACCAACACCTCTGGAAGGGTACCATAGGAAAGGAAGGCATCGGGAACATCAACTCCAATGGAGCTCTGCTTCTCAGCAAATGTGCTCAGCACGACCTCATCATCACTAACACCCTCTTTCACCAGAAAAACAAACTTAAGGCATCTTGGAGACACCCACGTTGATAGCCATAGCACTTAATCCAGGGTGTTAGGTGGATTCCCTATATGGAGGACACCTGTGCGTGACTTTGTTTAATGTGGGGAGACTGGTGCACAGACAGCCACCACAAGGCAAAATCCTAGCTCGTGTCCTCGCAAACCGATTTCTACCACTGTCTGCGGAGGTACTCCCGAATCAGAGTGTGGCTTCCGTCCATCCAGAGGTACAGCAGACATGATATTTACAGCACGCCAACTCCAGGAAGAATGCCGTGAACAAAGGCAGCCTTTCTACATGGCCTTCATTGTCCTGACAAAGGCTTTTCACTCTGTACACCGCCCGGCTCGTTGCAGCATACTATCAAGGTACGGTTGTCACGACAAGTACATCAGAATATTGAGGCTTCTACATGATAGCATGTTGGTCACAGTTCTCAGCAACGGCGGCTCTGAGTACGAGCACTTCACTGTGGAAACGGGGGTCAAACAGGGATGCATCATAGCACCCACCCTGTTTGTCATCTTCATTGCTGCTATACTTCACCTCATTGGTGAAGAGCTGCCACAGGGGTTCCCAATCCTCTACAGAACTGATGGTGGCTCTTTAAACTTAATAGGCTTAGTAACGCCGCCATCATGGAGCTTCAGTACGCGGACCACTACGCACACTCTGCAGAAGACCTTCAGGGCATCCTGAATGCCTTTGCCAAGTCATACAGAGCCATGGGCCTAGCCTTAAATACCAAGAAGACCCAGGTCCTACCTCAACCTCCACCCAACCAGCCGTCTACCGAGCCAACTATAAAAGTGGACGACACCACTCTTGAAAACTTCCCCTAACTCAAAAGCTGACATTGACTCCGAGGTCAACCATCGCCTGAGTTGTGCCAGCGGAGCCTACGCCAGACTCAGGAGAAGAGTCTTTGAAGACCCAGACCTAAAGGTTCAAACAAAACTGCTGGTCTACAGGGCCGTTGTCCTCTCCACCCTGTTATATGGAGCCGAGTCATGGACTACCTACAACAGGCACCTGAGAGCCCTGGAACAATACCATCAAAGATCCATACGAAAGATTCTGAGGATCAGCTGGGAGGACAAACGCACCAACATCAGCATTGTGGAGGAAGCCAACATGACCAGCATCACCACCACAATAATGCAGCACCAACTTCGATCGACTGGTCATGTCATCCGCATGTCCAATACACGTCTCCCTAAACAAATCCTGTACTCTCAACTGAAGGAAGGTTGGCGAGCCCCCGGCAGGCCAAAGAAACGCTTCAAGGACAACATCAAAAACAGTCTGAAGAAATTCCACATCACATCAAGCAACTGGGAGCACATTACACTGGACAGGCGCTCCTGGAGGAAATCCATGCAGGAAGGAGCTGCACTTCATGAAATGGAACTACGCCGTGTCACAGAGACAAAGCAACAGCACCGTAAGGAGAGAGAGAAGGGGCTCGATGACTACCAACCACCGCCAGTCTCCGCTGCCCACGTTGCACCAAGGTGTGTGGATCGCGGATCGGTCTCTACAGACATCTGCAGACCCACAAGTAGACGACCCTATGGAGAGGAGAGGACAGTCACACTCATTTTGAGTGACCTCCGATGATGATGAAACCTTCTCTCCCCCCCCCCTCATCTTAAACCTATGTCCTCCGGTTCACGATTCACCCACTCTGGGCAAGCGACTCTGTGTGTCTACCCGATCTATTCCTCTAGCAATTACAATAGAGCCATCCACTGTGTACACATACAAGATAAGGGAATAACGTTTATTGCAAGATAACGCCAGTAAAGTCCAGTCAAAGATAGTACGATAGTAGTTCATGACCGCTCTCTGGTTGTGGTAGCACGGTCCAGTTGTCTGATAACAGCTGGGAAGAAACTCTCCCTAAATCTGGAGGTGTGTGTTTTCACACTTCTGTACCTCATGCCCGATGGGAGAGGGGAAAAGAGGGCTTTGATTACGCTGCTGGCCTTGCCGAGGCAGCGTCAGGTGTAGATGGAATGAACCGGCCAACATGCCCGATCTATACTAGCCCCACATGCCTGCATTTGGTCCATATCCCTCTAAATCTGTCCTATCCATGTAACTGTTCAAGTGGTTCTTAAACATTATGCCCATGCCTCAACTACCTCCTCCGGCAGCTCGTTCCATACACCTACCACCCTTTGTATGAAAATGTTAACCCTCAGGTTCCATTAAATCTTCTACCGCACCCCCCCACGCACCCCCGTTCCCCCCACCCATTCTAATCAAGAACTTATCTCTGCCTTAAAAATATCCATTGACTTGGCCTCCACAGCCCTCTGTGGCAATGAATTCCACAAATTAACTACTCTCTGTCTAAAGAAGTTCCTTCTCACCTCCTTTCTAAAAGAGCGCCATTTAATTCTGAGGCTATGACCTCTGGTGCTAGACTCTCTCACCAGTTGAAACAACCTTTCCACATCCACATGCCTTTCATTATTCTGTAAATTTCAATGAGGTCCCCTGCTGAACCTTCTAAACGCCAGTGAGTAGAGGCCCAGTGCTATTAAGCGCTCATTATATGTTAACACACTCATTCCTGGAATCATTCTTATAAACTCCTCTGGACCCTCTCCAGAGCCAGCACATCCTTCCTCAGATATGGGGTCCAAATTTGCCCACAGTGCTCCAAATGTGGCCTGACCAGCGCCTTATAGAGCCTCAGCATTACATCACTGTTTTTGTATTCCAGACCTCTTGATATAAATGCTAGCATTAAATTTGCCTTCCTTACTGATTCGACTTGCAAATTAACTTTTTGCAAGTCCTGCACCAGCACTCCCGAGTCCCTTTGCACCTCCGATTTCTGGATTATCTCTCCATTTAGAAAATAATCTACACCTTTACTCTTATTACCGAAATGCATGACTCCACACTTTGCAATAATGAAATTCATCTGCGGCTTCTCTGCCCACTCTCCTAACCTGTCCAAGTCCTTCTGTAGAGTTCTCTACACTAAACATCATCTGCAAACTTGGCCATATCGCCTTCAATCCCCTTATCCAAATCATTAATATACAACGTTAAGAGAAGCGGCCCCAGCACTGACCCTTATGGAACTCCACTGGTCACTGGCAGCCAACCTGAAAAAGCGCCTTTTATTGCAACTCTTTGCCTTCTGCCATCCAGCCAATCCGCTATCCATGCTAGTATCTTCCCTTTAATACCATGGCCTCTCATCTTCCCCAGCAACCTGACGTGAGGCACCTTATTGAAGACTTTCTGAAAATCTAGGGAAAGAAACATAGAAACGTAGAAAATAGGTGCAGGAGTAGGCCATTTGGCCCTGCGAGCCAGCACAGCCATTCAATATGATCATGGCTGATCATCCACAACCAGTACCCCGTTCCTGCTTTCTCCCCATATCCCTTGATTCCGTTAGCACTAAGAGCTAAATCTAACTCTCTCTAGAAAACATCCAGTGAATTGCCCTCCACTGCCTTCTGTGGCAGAGATTTCCACAGATTCACAACTCTCTGGGTGAAAAGGTTTTTCCTCATCTCAGTCCTAAATGGCTGTCCCCTTATCAATGGTGGATTTAGTTGAAGAGAGGCCCTAGGCTATTCCACTTGTGAGGTCCCTCCCAATCCCCCACCCCCATGACTAGAGAAAGATAGAGAGTGTTTTAAATAATTTGAGTAAAGCCAAGGATGATGACGGGTGTTTAAAATTCCGCAATTCACAATTCCTTCTCTAAAGGACATAAAATGTTATTGTTAAATACATAATGTTAAATGCATAAATGTTTAAATTAACACTGTGAAAAACCTTTACAATAACTAAACTTTGTAAACATTTTGTGGAACAAGCAGGAATTTTTAGGAAAATAAAATTTTAAGTTTAATGTTATATAAAAAAAAAAAAACATGAGCTTAAAAATTTGTATTGCCTGGGAAGTGTTAATAAGATGACCATGACTACCTGACAGTGACAGTGTGACACTTTTCGATCCTACTGTATGTTGTCTTTGAGTCCTGAAAAGCGCTATATAAATAAAATCTATTATTATTATTATTATTAAACAGTTGGTTTTAAAATACATATTAAGAAATAAAGAAACTACAATCATCAAATACACTAAGACTAAAAACGTTTTTTTCTAGCCTTCCTCATTGCAAAATCATCCAGCAGTTCATCACAATGTGTTTGTCTAAGTTTGTCACTCTCAATGCACAGAATGCTCAGTACAGAGAACCTCTCTTGACACATTGTGGCCCTTCATTCATTTTTAATTCTTTTGAGTCTTGAAAAAGACCTCTCTCCCGAGCAGTTAGTGACCATTAAGCTAAGAAACAGCCGCAGGATTGCTTCCACATTGAGGAAGGCCATCTGAATTGTTTCCTTGTATATAATTTGATAAAGGTCTGTATGAGACAGAGAGTGCTCTTCTGTAGGCCTATGGCTTTGTCACACATACAAGTGAAAGTGCAAAAGTTCATCAGTAAGTTTCAGGTCAACATTTTCTGGGTATGCTTCCATCAACAGTTCAACACCTTGCTGAATTTCTTGCTTAGATGCGGTCAGATTAGCATGAAAGGAAAACATTTGTGCTACATTTGTACACAGTAGCTCTTCTTCTTAAATTGGTTTCAAGTGCATCTAGTATAGGAATAAAGGCTTTTATCCTAAACTTACTCTTGAAGAGAGTTTATCTGAAGCATCAGGACCAGGGGTGCACTTCCATCATTTCCTTGCCATTTCCTTACTCATTGTCTCCTTGTGACAGTTCTGTAGTTAACATTTGGCAAGGTGGCCTTTGCTTGTTGCTCAAGCTGATCAAAATCGTCTCTAACTTTGCTTTTAAATTCCTGAAGTGAACTGTACAAAGTTGTACTCAATAACAGTTTTGATTTCTGAATGGCTTTGTTGACCTTGTGGAAATGACCAAGCACACAGGTCCAAAAATGCAGCATAAACACAAATTCCAGTTCTTCCATTTTCTGCAAAAGACTGTTAGCTTGAAGTCTGGTATCACCCTTCACATTAACATCAGAGTACTAATGTTTCTTTGTGTGTATTGTGTGGGGGGTGGTGTGGGGGGATGAGGGGGAAACCGTTTTGGTCGCCTCCTCCGTGGAGAGGCGACTTTTTCCAAGTCGCCTCCCACGTGGACTAACAACGAGGATCGGGTGGCCTTTCCCGGAGACGCGCCCGGGGCTTCAGCGGCGGGCGCAGCGCAGACTATCGGCGAGTCCTCACCGGGGCTCGCCGGAGGGGAGCGCTCCGTTTCGCTGGCCCGCGGCAGCCTGAAGCCGGGGTCTGCAGAGCTCCAGCTGGCAGCATCCATAGCCTGGGATCCCTCATGGGGACCCGGGAGGAGAAGAAGCTCTGACCGTCGGCCCTCGGCCCGCGGCCTACTTCTACCGCGTGCCCAGCGTGGATTTACCATCACCCCTGGAGGGGAGCTTCGACTGCCGGCCCTGCGGCCTGCGGTGCTTCTGTCTGCGGTGCGGCGGGGACTTTAAATCTTGGATCGCCGGCCTGTGGCCTACACCAACCTGAAGCCGCGGTCTCCGATGGGGAAGAGCCAATTCTGGACTTACCTGGACTTTAACCTGTCTGCACAGCTGGACGCCCGTAGCGGCGGCTGCGGAGGGTTGAGGTCCCGACCACAGGGGAAAATCGAGGAGGACTGGCCAAATTGTTGTGCCTTCCACCACAGTGATGAATGCTGTGGTGGATGTTTGTGTTGAATTTTTATTGTGCATTGTGTGTTCTTTGTTATTGTACCGCTGCTGGCAAATTCATTTCACTTGCACTTTATGTGTAATGTGATGAATAAAACTGATTGAAACTGATTGAAATGACGGAGGGCATCAGTGATAGCACTGTAACTTTCCAAAATAGCTTCTGTGGCTTTTGCATGTGCCTCCCACCTAGTGTCTGATAAATATTTATGCACTTTTGACTGAGGTTGCAAAAATGATTTTAGAACTGCTTTAGAAGAGCTTTTCATCCCCCACTCTTTGTGGAGGATGAAAAGAAGGTATACATTTCATTGATAATTCCCAAATGTTCACTGCATCAAGGCAGCAATCAACAGCTGAACGACCCACCAAATTTAATGAGTGACCAACGCATGGAATAAATCTTGAAAATTTGTTTTTTTGCTGCATACCCTCGTACCTACCAGCCATGTTGACAGCATTATCATAAGACTGCCTTCAGCAATTTCTAAAGTCAATTTCAAGCTCAGTAGTGAGATAGTTAAACACTAAAACAGCCATACTTTCTCCTGTGTGGGTACACAAAAATGCTGGAGAAACTCAGCGGGTGCAGCAGCATCTATGGAGCGAAGGAAATAGGTAACGTTTCGGGCCGAAACCCTTCTTCAGACTGATAGGGGGTGGGGAGAAGCCAAAAGGAAAAGGCGGAGGAGGAGCCCGAGGGCTGGGGGAGGGGAGGAGACAACCAGATGGCTGATGAAGGGGAGGGGACAGCCAGGGCTAGCAGAATTGGGAGAATTCAACGTTCAGGCCACCAGGATGTAGACTGCCCAAGCGGAATATGAGGTGCATTTCCTCCAATTTACGGTGTTGCTCGCTGTGGCCATGGAGGAGACCCAGGACAGAGAGGTCAGATACGGAATGGGAGGGGGAGTTGAAGTGCTGAGCCACCGGGAGTTCAGGTTGGTTATTGCGGACCGACCGGAGGTGTTCGGCGAAACGATCGCCAAGCCTCCGCTTGGTCTCACCGATGTAGATCAGCTGGCATCTAGAGCAGCGAATGCAATAGATGAGGTTGGAGGAGATGCAGGTGAACCTCTGTCGCACCTGGAACGACTGCTTGGGTCCTTGAATGGAGTGGAGGGGGGAAGTGAAGGGACAAGTGTTGCATCTCTTGCGGTTGCAAGGGAAAGTACCAGGGGAGGGGGTGGTATGGGAGGGAAGGGAAGAATTGACAAGGGAGTTACGGAGGGAGCGGTCTTTGCGGAAGGCAGACATAGGGGGAGATGGGAAGATGTGGCGAGTGGTGGGGTCACGTTGGAGGTGGCGAAACTGACGGAGGATCACTTGTTGTATGTGACGGCTGGTGGGGTGAAAGGTGAGGACTAGGGGGACTCTGCCTTTGTTGTGAGTGGGGGGATGGGGAGAGAGAGCAGTGTTGCGGGGTATGGCAGAGACCCTGGTGCGAGCCTCATCTATGGTGGAGGAGGGGAACCCCCGTTCCCTGAAGAATGAGGACATTTCAGATGCCCTGGTGTGGAACGCCTCATCCTGGGAGCAGATGCGGCGTAGACGGAGGAATTGGGAGTGGGGGATGGAGTCCTTACAGGAAGCAGGGTGGGAAGAAGTGTAGTCCAGATAGCCATGGGAGTCGGTAGGTTTGTAGTGGATGTCGGTAAGGAGTCTATCACCTGCGATGGAGATAGTGAGGTCAAGGAATGGTAGGGAAGTGTCGGAAATGGTCCAGGTGTATTTGAGTGCCGGATGGAAGTTGGTGGTGAAGCGGATGAAGTCAGTCAGTTGTGTGTGGGTGCAGGATGTGGCACCAAAACAATCATCGATGTAGCGGAGGTAGAGGTCGGGGATGGGGCCCTGGTACGCATTGAATAAGGATTGTTCTACGTACCCGACAAAGAGGCAGGCGTAGCTGGGGCCCATGCGTGTGCCCATAGCTACGCCTTGTATTTGGAGGAAATGGGAGGAGTCAAATGAAAAGTTATTAAGTGTAAGTACCAGCTCCGCTAGGCGGAGGAGGGTGTCAGTGGCCGGGTATAGATTGCTTCTACGGTCGAGGAAAAAATGGAGGGCTTTGAGACCATCCTGGTGGGGGATGGAGGTGTACAGTGACTGGACGTCCATGGTGAAGATGAGGGGGTGAGGGCCTAGAGAGTGGAATGCGTGGAGATGACGGAGAGTGTCTGAGGTGTCTTGAACATAGGTGGGGAGGGATTTAAACAAGGGGGATAGTATGGAGTCGAGGTAGGTGGAGATGAGTTCGGTGGGGCAAGAACAGGCAGAGACAATGGGTCTACCGGGACAGTCAGGTTTGTGGATTTTGGGGAGAAGGTAAAAGCGGGCTGTGCGGGGCTGGGGAACGATGAGGTTGGAGGCTCGTTCGGGCAGGGCGTGGGAGTGGATGAAGTTGGTGATGGTGCTGGAGATTGTGGCCTGGTGCTCGTCAGTGGGGTCATGGTCCAAGGGTAAGTAGGAAGAGGTGTCCGAGAGTTGGCGCGTGGCCTCAGCTTTGTAGAGGTCGACGCGCCAGACTACCACGGCACCTCCCTTGTCGGCGGGTTTGATAACCCAATCTAGGTTGTTGCGGAGTGAGTCGATGGCAGTGCGTTCAGGGGGGGGGGGAGATTGGAGTGAGACAGGGGAGTGGAGAAGTTGAGGCGGTTGATGTCACGGCGGCAGTTTTTAATAAAGAGTTCTAAAGCCGGAAGGCTACGAGGGGGGTTCCATGAGGATGGGGTGCGTTGGAGACAGGAAAAGGGGTCATCAGTGGGGAGCGAGGACTCCTTCCCATGGAAGTGAGCTGTGAGGCGGAGGCGACGGTAGAAGAGTTCCAAGTCATGGAGGGCGCGGAACTCATTGAGGTGGGGATGGAGGGGGACAAAGGTAAGACCCCTGCTGAGGACAGACCATTCGATGTCGGAGAGGGGGAGGTCGGGGGGGATGGTGAACACCCGGGAGGGATGGGGGTTGGGGCCGGAGGAAGGCAGGTGGGTGGAATGGGGACGAGGCGATGTGTGGTGGGGGGATGGTGGGTGGTGAGGGGGTGGGGGGTGAGAGGGCTGTAGTGTGGGTGGGGAAGAGAAGGGGTCCATAGTTAGAGAGGGATGGGGAAGAATCAGTTGAACTGCCACTGAGGTTACCATGTCTAGGCAGACTAGAACTAGGACCCAGTGGAATCAAACCCAGGAGAGTGGGAGTGAGCAGCGTGGAGGCTTCAGGCCCAGTACAGAGTCCAGTCTGCAGGTGAGGCGACGGCTGCGGGCTGCTGGAGGGAGGTGCAGTGGCGAGGGTTGGCGGACCCGATGGTAGGAGTCCGTGGGCAGTAGAGTCGGGGTCCGCGGGCGATGCGTGGGAGGTACTTACAGTATATGTTAGAAGTTAGGTAACTGGTTTAATTTTAGTTTTAGAGATACACACGAAAACAGGCCCTTCGGCCCAATGAGCCCATGCCGACCTGCGACCCCCACATATTAACACTATCCTACACACGCTAGGTACAATTTACATTTACAGAAAGCCAATTAACCTACAAACCTGTACGACATTGGAGTATGTGTGGAAACCGAAGGTCTCGGAGAAATCCCATGCAGGTCATGGGTAGAACATACAAACTCCGTACAGACAGCACCCATAGTCGGAATTAGACCTGGGTCTCTGGCCCTGAAACGCTACAAGGCAGCAACTCTACCGCTGCGCCACCGTGCTGCCCTATCACTCCACAGTTCCATTGTTCTGTTTTCTCTCCCGTGTCGTCATTCATCTTCTGTTTACACCTCTGTCAGACAGATCACTTCATGACAGTTGCAGTTTAGTGCCCTCAGCTCTTAAAAGTTCCTTTGCAAGTTTTCTTGACCGAATACTTTATTGTTATTCAATAAATTGGCATTTGGTCATCAACCTTGAAACTGCAAAATCAGGTCCCCCCAAAAAAAATCTACATGGAGAATCAAGTATCCATTACGTTTCTTGTAGTACCAGCAGGAGATTCTCTTTACGATTACAAGGATTATTACCAGAATAGCAAAGCCAACGGCCCTGAAAAGAAGAAAAGGGGATGTCAATTCATACCACTATTAAAGTTTTGTCTACCATCTATCTGATTTTTTTTTTAATGCAATTTTTTAATTCATTTCCATAATTACAAGCAAAATTTTGCACATAAATCTTGATTAGATCTGACCATATTCTGGCATCTTGACACTGTTTTGGGATAAGAAAATGTAGTCGCTTGAGTCTGATCTACCATTTCACTGTATATGCATTCTTTAGTTTTGTAATATTTAATATCATTCCCTTCCATAAATCTCAGTCTTATTTAGGAAAGTTGGCCCTCATACTTTTCCTCCATTTTTTGGGGTTGATAACCTGTTCCTGATTTTGATTAACTGTTGTGTGAAAAAGTGTTTTGTTATGTTTCCCTAATATCTAATTTAAAGATTATTTCTCCTTGCTCTGGTTTCTTCGGTCAGAAGATGTAGTTGATCCTTTATTAATTGTAAATATTTTTTTCAAAATCTTCCTTTGATTTTTTTTCTTTGAAAACATAGTATTATTTATAACGTATAAATGTGGATAAATGTGAGGTTATCCACTTCGGTTGCAAAAACAGGAACAAAGATTATTACCTAACTGGTGTCAAGTTGGGAAAAGGGGAAGCACAATGGGATCTGCGGGTCCTTGTTTATCAGTCAAAGAAAGTAAGCATGCAGGTACAGCAGGCAGTGAAGAAAGCGAATGGCATGTTGGCGTTCCTTACAGGAGGAGTTGAGTGTAGCAGCAAAGTGGTCCTTCTGCAGTTGTACAGGGCCCTAGTGAGACCATACCTGAAGTATAGTGTGCAGTTTTGGTCTCCAAATTTGAGGAAGGACGTTCTTGCTATTAAGGGAGTGCAGCGTAGTTTCACAAGGTTAATTCCCGGGATGGCGGGACTGTCATATGCTGAGAGAATGAAGCGGCTGGGCTTGTATACTCTGGAGTTTAGAAGGATGAGAGGGTATATTATTGAAACATATAAAATTATTAAGGGTTTGGACACGCTAGAGGCAGGAAACATGTTTCCGATGTTGGGGAGTCCAGAACCAGGGGCCACAGTTTAAGAATAAGGGGTAAGCCATTTAGAATGGAGATGAGGAAACACTTTCTCACACAGAGAGTTGTAAGTCTGTGGAAATCTTTGCCTCAGAGGGCGGTGGAGGCCGGTTTTCTGGAAACTTTCAAGAGAGAGATAGATATAGCTCTTGAAGATACCGGAGTTAGAGGATATGGGGAGAAGGCAGGAACAGGGTATTGATTGTGGATGATCAGCCATGATCACATTGAATGGCGTTGCTGGCTTGAAGGGCCGTATGGCCTACTCCTGCACTTATTGTCTATTGGAATCTCTTTAGTCCTGTTAAAGATTTGGTGAATCTTGGTTGCACACTGCCCAGGGTCAGTTTATGAACAATGGCCAAAGACTTTTATTGACAGAAAATTATTTCAACTTGACATGACTTTACCATAACAAATTCAACTCACCAAATATGAAAATATTTTATTGAGAAAGAGAAGAGTCATAGACCTCCAGCAGGTTGGAACATACCTTTATGCATTAAATAATAAACATATTGGGAACATTATTGTGAAAAAAATTGTGTTAATTAGATTAAAAGACTTCTGGTTTCCATACATCATTTTACAAGGAAGATTCCTCTTGGTATTTTTGTTTAAAAGGTAGTATAATTTTGTACTCAAGCTGCAACATTTCCATCATCATTTGAAATAATACTGACCTGTCTTTGATATTGTACTAAACATTTTTTTTTTATTGTTGGTCCAAAATAAATGATCTCCAGAAAGCTATGCTAAAAGTGGGTCTTCTTGACAATTGATTTAGGTCAGCTTTGCTTTATACAAGATTCTGGACTCTAGACTATGGGCATTGTGAGTGCAGCTCCAGGTACCAAAGTTACATTTGTTCCACAGTAGCAAAAGGGCTTATTTCCTGATTTGTTCTTCAGTCTCAATATATAACGTTCTCATCTTTCATGTTTGTAACTTCATGGGAAATATGTCATAACGTAACATTTAAAGCACAGAATCAGGTCATGTTGCTGAACAGATAAATGTTGGTACTCCACAATTCCATTATCTTGCTTTGTTTTATCTTGTTCCATCAACACTTGCTATTTCAGTCTTCCTCATGCACTTAACTGACTTATCCTTAAATAACAAGGAGACACTGTCAATACGTGTTTTACCTAGTAGTAAATCATTAAGTCATAACAAGTTATAATTCAATAAAAACATGTAATAACACATTGCTTAGGCAAAGTTACTAATTTTGCATGGTTAGCCGCACAAAGATAATTTATGACAATAGCATTTTGGTTCCAGTCCCTTCCATAAATCCAGCAACTTTACTTGTATTCTTTAGAACAATTGAAGAAACCTGATGTATGGGGAATCACCAATGCTTCAGATAAAATCACTGTAAACCTACTTTTTTTACTGCAGAGTTCCTTCAAATGTCAACGCATTTTGTAATTTACAGGTAATTGTCAGAATTAGATCTTGGTTGAGACAGTAGATTAATAAAAAAATTTAAAAAACAGTTTAATAGTGTTTAAATACAGTCAGTGATTAATATTAATACATTAAGATAGTTCACAAATAGTGAAGGAGAAAAAATGATCAAAATTCTCAATCAAAGAAAATTCAAACTTACACTTCTAACTTTAGGTAAAGTCCATTTCCCCTCAAACCAAAACCTCCTCGCAGAGTGTAATCAGTTTTTGGCATTTCTGTAGAGTCAGTCTAAGAAGCAAAAAAAGTACAACCATGAAAGTAGTCCTGGAATATTTTCAACGGGATACATTTTGTCTGTTCCGAAGATAGGCGATCATTAGTAATGGCAATAAACACTTCAAAATCACTCAGTGAAAAATCTTAATCATGTTATAACATTTGAACAGTATCAATCACGTAATTAAATGCTGAACAAATCTTATATATTTAATGATCATTTGATTGAATAAAACAAAATCAAAACAAATTATTTTGATTGCACCAATGAGTAACTTACCCTTGCTAGAAGCTGGTGCTGACGTCCGATAAGGTCTAGATTCCAGGGCTGAGTAGTGATGGTATTTGCAATGCTGCTCCTTGTATTCTAACCCTAAACCCCTGTATGGAATTCTCATGATTATCATGAGATCAAGGCCTGATCAACAAGATTTTTGTTTTGCTCTTATTGACATGAATATTGACAGCAAACCAGCATGAAAAAAAGCATTTTCAAACTTAATCTGCCTATTTTACAGTCACAAGGCAGAAATTCAGTTCTAAACCCAAACAGCACCTTCCTGTGGCACTTTCTAACATATTACTTCTTCCAGTGCTTGCTCTGTACGAGGCACACGTCCATTCGATTTGAAAGCTTTGTGCAAACATTTGTGCTCACTATTCCTGACCATGGGCTTTACTTTCTCGTTCCTTGTCTCCACCACATTCCAGTTCCCTTGGACAGTAAGAATCCAGAATTCACACAGAAAATTACACATGCAAATCAATAGTTTAATAGCACAAGATCAAAAAAGTCACAGCATCCATGGGATGAATAAATTAGCTCGATGATGAAAATGAATTAATGGAATTGTGCTGTCAGGAATGAGAGTCAGGGCTGGTATATGTTTAGAAACAAAGAACAGCAGAGGCTGATTTATAACTAAAAAAAGACACAAAGTGCTGGAGTAACTCAGTGGGTCAGGTAGCATGTGTAGGAAGGAACTGCAGATGCTGGTTTACATCGCAGATAGACACAAAATGCTGGAGTAACTCAGGGGTTCAGGCAACATCTCAGGAGAAGAGAAATAGGTGATGTTTGGGTCGACACCCTTCTTCAGACTCCCTGGAGGAAAGGGATAGGTGACATTTCAGGTCTGTCTTTGTTGTGTTGTGGCTGTCCATGCACCGATCTTCCCATGTTAAAAGATGTCCCGCACAGGCTTCCACCTGGAGGGACAGATCGTCTGCACATCTTTGTGAGAGATCTGGGGAGACCATGAGGAGGACAGTGATCGTCTGGCATCTCCCAACCATGAACCCATTGACTTTCTTGTGGTTTTTAACTGTTCAGTCTCTGCAATTAATGCCGAAAGGCATTCACCTGACAAAGAGTTGTGGATATAAGTCATAGTGAGGTGCAGCTTAATCTTTTCTGGTGCCAAACTTGACTTATGCAGTCAATGCGATTGGATTTGTTTTATAACAATCCTGCACGCCTCATTACATTTCAACCTCCATGTTCACTTTATTACTGAACATCGCTTTTGATTTTTATTGTGAAAGTGTTTTACTGATTGTTATATTTTGCTTTAATATCCAGGATATAATTTAATCTTCAAGTTTGTACATCATGCTTACCAAGAAAAAAAATTCTTAATTCTGCAAGTATAAGTTTGTCCATTGCACAAATTTATGAAGGAGGCAATGTCTTACCAAATTTGAATTAGTGTAATCTTTCATCGTATCTTTGGTCTCCAAAGGTGTTCCTTCTTCACTGTGATGGAGTGATGCCATGAAGGAACTATTAGGTGCTTGGCGACTCTGAGATGATAAATATATGAATAAGTACACCACAGAACATGACTGCTGTTTCCAGAAATGAATAATGCAATGATTAATGCAAGTAAGAAAAAAAATGAAATATGATTTGCAAATTTATAAACAAAATGATGCAATAACTGACCCTTCTGAGTTCTGATGAAAAATCAGCTCTTTCTTTCTACACCGATAGAAATTACTAACTCACCTGCTATGGATTTTAATATTTCATGTTTTTATTTCAGACTTCCAACATCTATCGCAGTTTGCTTTTGGACTTTAAAAAAAATAATGTATTTTCATATCAAACTGTCAAGTTGTTGTTTTTTTGTAGCAAATGTTTTAGTCTAATCTTCAGTGTCAATGAAATACAACAGCTAATAAAAAGACATACTGAAAAATGTATGTAATGACTGTAGTAAACTAACAGCCATTGCTGGGTTCCTAGGACTGAACTACCTATAAATCCAACTCGGCGTTTAGAAAATATTAGATTTTTCATTTCTACACATGCTGCTTGATCTGCAGGGTATTTCCAGCATAATTACAGTATACGTCAGAAGTTAGGTAACTGGTTTAGTTTTAGAGATACAGCACGGAAACCGGCCCTTCGGCCCACCGAGCCCGTGCCGACCTGCGATCCCCGCATATTAACACCATCCTACATTTATAGAAAGCCAATTAACCTACAAACCTGTAAGACTTTGGAGTGTGGGAGGAAACCAAAGATCTTGGAGAAATTCCATGCTGGTCATGGGGACAACATACAAACGTACAGACAGCACCCGCAGTCGGAATTGAACCCGGTTCTCTGGCGCTGAAGCGCTGCAAGGCAGCAACTCTACCGCTGCGCCACTGTGCCGCCCTATCACTGCACAGTTCCATTGCTCTGTTTTTTCTCCCGTGTTGTTATTCATCTTCATGTTTACACCTCTGTCAGGCAGATCACGTCATGTCTTCTTCACCCTTTCCCAGACAGCACTAACACCATCTGTGTCATAGGACATCCCTGTCTCCACTTGAGTATAAGGTAGACACAAAATGCTGGAGGAACACAGCGGGACAGGCAGCATCTCTGGAGAGAAGGATTGGGTGACGTTTCAGGTCGAGACGCTTCTTCAGACGGGTGACGAGAGTTGCACTTGAGCATAGATATTCCCATTGTTCTCTTCGCCCTCCCTTTCTCTCTGTCATGTAAAAAACTATGAGAAATACTAGATATTCCTAGAGATAGTAACTATGTTTCTCTCTCCACAATTGGTGCCTGACTTGCTGACCACTTCCAGTATTTCCTGTTTATATTTCAGATTTCCAGCATCTGCAGTTTAGTGCTTTCAGCTTTTAACAGTTCCTTTGCAAGTTTTCTTGATAGAATAAACTATTACTTTATTGTTTTTTAATCAATTGGCATCTGGTCATCAACCTTGAAACTGCAAAATCATGTCCACAAAATAAAATCTACCTGGAGTATCAACTATCCATCATGTTTCTTGAAGTACCAGCAGAGGATGGTCACAATGATTGCGATTATTACCAGAATCACAAAGCCAATGGCCCTGAAAAGAAGAAAAGGGGATGTCAATTCATACCATTATTCAAGTTTTGGCTACCCTATATCTGATATTTTTTAATGCAATTTTAAAATTAATTTCAATAATTACTAGCAAATTATTGCACATAAATCTTGATTAGATCGAACCATATTCTGGCATCTTGACACCGTTTAGGGAACATATAATGTAGTCACTTGAGCCTGAACTACCATTTCACTGTACGCTTATATCACAGCTGTTTTGTCAATTCTATCTACTTACTTTAGTTTTGTAATATTTAATATCATTCCCTTTCATAAATCTCAGTCTGATTTAGGAAAGTTGGCCATCATATTTTTCCTCCATTTTTTGGGGGTGACAACCTGTTCCAGATTTTGATTAACTGTTGTGTGAAAAAGTATTTGTTTTGTTTCCCTAATATCTAATTTAAAGATTATTTCTCTTTGCTCTGGTTTCTTCGGACAGAAGATGTAGTTTGTCCTTAATTAATCGTAAGTATTTTTTTCAAAATCTTCCTTTGATTTTCTTTTCCTTTGAAAACAAAGTATTATTGAAAATGTAACCTCTTTAGTCCTGTTAAACACTTTTTCTTTTTTTTAATTTGTATTTTATTAGAAGTACATTACATTACAACCACATACATTAGTACTTGTCATTTATATCTTCTTACAATTAATGTACTCCATTTATTTTTTACACTAGAAAAGGAAAAGATTGAAAGAAAGAAGAAAGTGAAGGAAAAAGTGAAAGTGTAGGAAATGTGACAACAAAAAAGGACGAAGACCCTATAAGAGCAAAATTAAAAACAAAAGAAAAAGAGTTAAGAAATAGACCATAGGAAAGAAAGAAAGAGAGAAAGAGGAAAAAGAGAGAAACAAATATTTTTATGAGCATTACGTAAATGGGACATACCAACTCTTCAACTATCATCCCCCCTTACCTGACCTCAATTTTTTTTTTTTTTTAAGTACTTTTGCACCCTATGTTTGTAATAATTCTATAAATGCAGACCACGTCAGGTGGAAATGATCTGGTTTACCTGCTAGGAGGAGTCTTATCTCTTCTAGGTGTAATGTTTCAAACATATTTGAAATCCACATATTTATAGTTGGTATTGGAGCCTTCTTCCAAAATTTTAGAATTAGCTTTTTTCCAGTTATTAACCCATAGTCCATTAGTTTCTTTTGAAACACATTTAGTTCTGGACCATCTTCCGTTATACCGAAGATAATCCATTCTGCTTTGGGTATCAGTCTTGTTTTAAATAACTTTGTAAAGATTTCAAAAATTTCATTCCAAAATTTTTGAATTTTTGTACAAGAAACGAATGAGTGCGTTATGGTAGCTTCTTGGGATTGACATTTATCACAAATAGATGATACATTTGGGAAAATTTTATGAATTTTAGTTTTCGAATAATATAATCTATGTAAAATTTTAAATTGTATTAAAGTGTGTCTTACATTAATCGAGCATTTATGCACGTTTAATAAGTATTCATTCCAACTTTCCTTTGAAATTTTAATAGCTAACTCTTGTTCCCAGTCTCTTCTGATACCCTTCGTAGATGGTATTTGTGCATTTAAGATAATATTATAAAAATATGATATTAAGTTTGCTGATTCCGCTTTTATCTGCATTGCCTCGTCCAGTACATCTGCTGGGTTATTATGATGATCTTTTGTATATTTTTTCAAATAGTCGCATATTTGAAAATATTTAAAATATTGATTATTTCCGAGTTTATATTTTATTTGTAATTGTTGAAATGAAAGTAATTTTCCAGTTTCATACAAGTCACCAAGCGTTTTAATTCCTAATCTATCCCATTGTGTATAAGCTTTATCTATAATACAAGGATTAAACGAAGGGTTATTGACTATAGGTAATAAAAGTGATACATTTCTTAATTTTAAATTTTGTTTTATTTGTTTCCAAATTCGGATTGTACTATGAATAATTGGGTTCTTATTATAATTTATGTTATTCAATTTCATTGGAGAGAGGAGGATCGCTCCATTGTTTCTAGAGGAGCAATCCTCTTTCTCCATTACAAATCCAGTCCGCTTGCTGGGCGGAGTTATCCATCAGTTGAATCATATTTTTAATATTTACTGACCAATAATAATACATAAAATTAGGTAGTGCTAAACCCCCTAATACTTTAGGTTTATTCAGATGAGTTTTTGTATTCTATGTGATTTATAGTCCCATATAAAATTAGTGATATCTGAGTCGAGTATTTAAAAAAACTTTTTTGGTAAGTATATAGGAATTGATTGAAATAGGTATAAAATTTGTGGTAAAAAGATCATTTTTATTGCGTTTATTCGGCCTATTAAAGACATCGGGAGCGTTTTCCAGAATTTAATTAGTGTGTTTAATTTATTAAGTAAGGGGTCAAAATTTGCCCTAAACATACCTTGATATGATCTGGTAATTTCGATTCCCAAATATTTAAATTTTTCTGTAGCTATTTTAAAAGGGAATTTTAAAAGATGTGATGAATCTTTCGGTTTTATTGACATAATTTCACTTTTATTCCAATTTATTCTATATCCAGAAAAAGATCCAAAATGTTCAATTAAATTTAATATATTTGGTATAGTGATTTGAGGTTTTGTAATGTACAGTAATATATCATCCGCGTATAAAGATATTTTATTATATGAATCTTTAGTATTATATCCATGGATATCAGGGTGTATTCTAATTTTTTCTGCTAGCGGTTCAATAATGAGAGCAAACAGTTGTGGTGATAATGAGCATCCTTGTCTATTTCCCCTTGATAGTTGGAATTTCGAGGATAATATGTTATTAGTTAGTATTCTAGCTGTAGGTTTGTTATATAGTAACTTGATCCATAGAATAAAATTCTCCCCCAGTTGAAATTTTTGTAATACTTTGTCCATATAATTCCATTCTACTTGATCAAATGCTTTTTCAGCATCCAGCGAAATAATTGATAATTCTTGATCTTCAGATTTGTGTGAGTGCATTATGTTGAGTAGACGTCTCATATTGTTAGATGAGTATCTCTTAGGGATAAACCCCGTCTGATCTGGGTTTATTAATTTACTAATGTATTTACTTAATCTTCCAGCTAATGTTTTCGCTAATATTTTTTGATCTGTGTTTAACAATGCTATAGCTCTATATGAACCAGGTTCTTCTAAGTCTTTATTTTTCTTAGGTATTAATGTAATCGTTGATTCCGCTAATGTATCAGGTAGTATTCGTTTTTTAAAAGCATATTGGTACATTTTTTGTAATCTTGGTATTATTTTATCGTAAAAGCTTTTATAAAATTCATTAGTAAATCTGTCAGGGCCTGTGTTTTTCCATTCTTTAGTGAGTTTATTGTATCTTCTAATTCCTTAATTGAGATTTGTGCACCCAGTTCCTCTTGTTCCTTCAATTCTAACTTTGGAAGATTACAGGTATCCAAGAACTTTGTGATATTATTGGAATCACTTGTCGTTTTAGATGTATACAAATTCTCATAAAATTGCGCAAATCTATTATTAATATCCTTTGGTGTTGTTAATAATTCCCCTTTATCTGATTTGATCTTTGGTATAGTATGTTCCTTTTCTCGTTTTTTTAGCTGGCGAGTCAAAAGTTTATGCGGTTTATCCCCGAATTCAAAGTGCTCTTATTTTGTAATTTGAAAAAGTCTTATAAGTTTGGCAGATAATAATTTATTTAATTTAAATTTCAAAACTGTTAAACATTTTGGTTGCACACTGCCCAGGGTCAGTTTATGAACAATGGCCAAAGACATTTAATGACAGAAAATTATTTTAACTTGACATGACTTTACCATAACAAATTAAACTCATCACATATCAAAATATTTGATTGAGAAAGAGAAGAGTCATAGACCTCTAGAACATACTTTTTGGCTCCAGTCTCTTTCCATAAATCCAGCAACGTTAATTTTATTCTTTAGAACAATTGAAGAAACCTGATGTGTGGGGAATCACCAATGCTTCAGATAAAATTACGGTAAAGCTACTTTTTTTTACAGCAGAGATCATTAAATAATAAACAAATTGGGAAATTTATTCTGAAAAAAAGTGTTGATTAGATTAAAAGACTTCTAATTTCCATATATAATTTTACAAGGAAAATTCCTCTTGGTATTTTTGTTTAAAAGGTAGTATCATTTTGTACTCAAGCTGCAACATTTCCATCGTCTTTTTTAGTAATACTGACCTGTCTTTGATATTGCACTAAAGCATTTTTTTTTAATTGTTGGACCAAAATAAATAATCTCCAAAAAGCCATGCTAAAAGTGGATCTTCGTGACATATGATTTAAGTCAGCTTTGCTTTATACGAGATTCTAGACCAATCAAGATGTTGGATAAGAAGGGTCTTGATCCAAAATGTCACCTATTCCTCCTCTTCAAAGATGCTGCCTCACCCGCTGAGTTTCTCCTGCATTTTTGTTCAACCTTCGATTTCATCAGCATCTGCAATTCCTTCTTAAACACAACGTGATGCTGGGTAATGTGAGTGCAGCTCTAGGTACCAAAGTTACATTTGTTCCACAGTAACAAAAGGGCTTATTTCCTGATTTGTTCTTCAGTCTCAATATATAATGTTCTCATCTTTCATGTTTGTAATTTCATGGGAAATATGTCAGAATGTAACATTTATAGCACAGAATCAGGTCATGTAGCTGAACAGATATATGTTGGTATTCCACAGTTCCATTCTCTAGCTTTGTTTTATCTTGTTCCATCAACACTTGCTATTTCAGTCTTCCTTGTGGACTTAACTGACATCCTTAAATATAACCATTTTAATAAGGAGACACTATCAATACATGTTTTACCTTGTAGTAAAATATTGTCATAACAAGCTATAATTCAATAAACACATATAATAACACATTCCTTCGGCAAAGCTACTAATTTTGCATGGGTAGCTGCACAATGATAATTCATGGCAATAACATTTTGATTCCAGTCCCCTTACATTAATGCAGCAATGTTACTTTAATCTATAGAACAATTGAAGAAACCTGCTGTATGGGGAATCGCCAATGTGTCAGATAAAATTACTATAAACCTACTTTTTTTTTACAGCAAAGATCTTTCAAATATCAACTCCTTTTGTAATTTACAGATAATTGTTAGAATCAGACCTTGTCTGAGACAGTAGATGAATAAAATTAACAAGAAAATAGTTTAACGGCATTTAAATACAGTCAGTGAATAATATTAATGCATTAAGTTAGTTCACAAATAGTGAAGGAAAAAAAGTGATTAAAATACTTGGATTCTCCATCAAAGAATATTCAAACTTACTCTTTTAATTTTAGGTAAAATCCATCTTCCCTCGAACCAAAAACTCTGTACAGAATGTAATCAGTTCTGGGCATTTCTGTAGTGTCAGTCTAAGAAGCAAAAAAGGACAACCATCAAAGTAGTCCTGGAATAAATGCAATGGGATACATTTTCAGTTCCTAAGATCAGCGATCATTAGTAATGGCAATAAAAACTTCAATATCTCTCAGTGAAAACTCTTAATCATGTTATAAAATATGAATAGTCTCAATCACATAATTAAATGCTGAACAAATCTTGTACATTTAATGATTCATTGAATGAATTAAAACTAAATCAAGACAAATTATTTTGATTGCACCAAAGAGTAACTTACCCTTGCTAGAAGCTGGTGCTGACGTCCGATAACGTCTAAATTCCAGGGCTGAGTAGTGATGGTATTTGCAATGTTGCTCCTTGTATTCTAACCCTAAAGTCCTGCATGGAATTCTCATGACTATCATGAGATAAAGGTCTGACCAGCAAGATTTTTGTTTTTCTCTTATTCACATGAATATTGACAGCAAACCAGCATGAAAAAAATGAAAACTGTCGGCAATTTCAAGCTTAATCTGCCTATTTCATGGTCACAAGGCATAAATTCAGTTCTAAAACCAAACAGCACCTCCCTGTGGCACTTTCTAACATATTCTTCCAGTGCTTGCTCTGTACGAGACACACGTCCATTCAATTTGAAAGCTTTGTGCAAACATTTGTTTTCACTATTCTTGACCATGGGCTTTACTTTCTCCTTCCTTGTCTCCACCACATTCCAGTTCCCTTGGACAGTAAGAATCCAGAATTCACACAGAAAATTACACACGCATATCAAAGCTCAAAACAAGACTTTTGTGACACTAACCCCAAGTATAATACTTGGCACAAGATCAAAAATTCACAGCACCCATGGGATGGATGAATTATCTCGATGATGAAAATGAATTAAAGGGATTGTGCTGTCAGGAAAGAGAGTCAGAGTTGGTATATGTTTAGAAACAGCAGAGGCTGATTTATAACAAAATAAGACACAAAGTGCTGGAGGAACTCAATGGGTCAGGTAGCATGTGTAGGAATGAACTGCAGATGCTGGTTTACATCACAGATAGACACAAAATGCTGGAGTAACTCAGGGGGTCAGGCAACATCTCTGGAGAAGAGAATAGGTGACGTTTGGGTCGACACCCTTCTTCAGACTCCCTGGAGGAAAGAGATAGGTGACATTTCGTGTCGGGACCCTTCTTCAGACTGTTCTATTAGCTGATTTGTGTATATTTAGGTCCCTGAGAGATGTTCTGTGTGATTCCATCTTGAGTTAACAGCTAATTAGATTGCAGTGGGTCTCAAATATATGTAGTTGCCTCTTTTAGGGTTGCCTCTTTGCTTTGGTCAAGGAGCTTACGTGCACAAGATCGTGAGGACTAAACTATCTGGAGCTCTGCTCGTGGCAGGGTTGCCCATGATGGGCAGTCGAGGGAGAACATACTGGCAAAGAGTGGCCCAAAAAGAAGCCCACAACAGTGAAGTAGGTGGAGGATGGTGGCTGGCCAGTAGGTGGAGCCTCACAACAGCTGCAAAGGCAAAAGATGGCTGTAGCAGGAAGAGACCCAACTCTCTTGGTGTCCACGATCTTTGGGCCCAAGTCTGTCTTTGTTGTGTTGTGGCTGTCCATGCACCGACCTTCCCATGTTAAAAGATGTCCTGCGCAGGCTTCCACCTGGAGAGACAGATCGTCTGCACATCTTTGTGAGAGATCTGTGGAGACCATGAGGAGGACAGTGATCGTCTGGCGTCTCCCAACCATGAACTGACACACGGGTGGTGGTTGTCAGATTTAGTCGCTGGATCACAAGATCCTTCTCCGTGGATTGTCACCTTGTCTTGGTGGAGAAGCTTGTGTGGTCCTGAGATCCTAAGAGCAATGCCGTCTGGAGCTATGCTCCTGGTAAGGCCACCCATGGCAGTAAGGTCGAGGGGGAGGTCTCTGACAAAGAGCAATCCAACCAAGACCTCAACGGTGGAACAGGTGGAGGATGATGGCGCACTTTAGTGGAGCGTCACAATGGCTGGGAAGGTGGATGAAGGCTGCAGCAGAAAAGGGTCTCCAGTCATCTTGGACTCCATGCCACTGGATCGTGACCCAGATCTGTCAAGGACCGTGTGGTGGCTGTCTGTGCCCAGTCTCCCCACGTTAAACAAAGTCACGCACAGGCGTCCTCCATATAGGGAATCCACCCTAACACCCTGGATTAAGTGCTATGGCTATCAACAAGTGGCGACGGGGGCAGGATTGTGAGATCTGGATGCCTCTAGTCATGAGCTGGCACATCAGGCGGTGGGTGCTAGATTCAGTCGCTGGACTCTTGGAACGAGACAGAAGAGCCCTTAGCAGCTGCACCCACGACTGAGCAGTCCTCTTTAGGGTCCACTCTGCTCACCCCACTTGGGGAAAGGACTAGAAAAGGTGCCCTAAAAATATCCTGCCTCAAACTTACCGACTTGATTACCGCGTCCAGAGGTATCACCACACGCGGTCAGAAACACAGAAATATGAATATGAACTTGAGCAAGGAATGTGCGCACATTGATGGATAGTGTAACCAGTAACAGACCAGAGAGGTGAACCGCGATCATCGCTGGAGAACTGAGAAGATGCCGGGTTAACATAGCTGCCCTTTCTGAAACCCGGCGGGCAGACGAAGGAAAACTGAAGGAGGAGAAATGTGGCTACACTTTCTTCTGGAAAAGGAAAGCTGCTGATGAGCCCAGGATCCATGGTGTTGGGTTTGCCATCAGGAACCAGCACATCAGCCACCTCTCTGAACTTCCTGTGGGAATCAGTGAGCGTCTCATGACCATCCGTCTGGTGCTTGCCAACAACCTGATGGCAACAGTTGTGAGTGCCTATGCCCCTACGTTAGACTCTGAAGAGGAAGCAAAAGAAACCTTCTATGCCCGCTTGGATGAGACACTGTCTAAAATCCCCAGGAGGATAAGATTATTCTCCTAGGAGACTTCAACGCCAGGGTCAGCCGGGACCAACACCTCTGGAAGGGTACCATAGGAAAGGAAGGCATCGGGAACATTAACTCCAATGGAGCTCTGCTTCTCAGCAAATGTGCTCAGCACGACCTCATCATCACTAACACCCTCTTTCACCAGAAAAACAAACTTAAGGCACCTTGGAGACACCCACACTCCAAACAGTGGCATTTCATTGACTATGTCATCGTACGAGCCAGGGACCGCCATGACGTGAACATCACAAGGGCCATGATCGATGCAGATGACTGTTGGACAGATCATCGCCTCACCCGCTCCATGATGTCCATCAAACTCAAGAGGCAGTGGAGGAATCAAACAAAGCAGATCCGGCCAAGGCTGAACCTTGAAAGCCTGGAGGAAACTGCTACCCAGCAGTGATTTCAGGCTTCTCTTGGGGAAAGTCCCCAACAGGAATATCCTAATGATATTGAAGGGCCCTGGAGCTGGCTGAAATCCACCATTCTTGATACCTGTTATAAACATCCTTGGGTGCAAGTCCAGAAAACACCAGGACTGGTTTGACGAGAATGACACAGAGATAGAACAGCTCATCTCCAAGAAAAGGAAAGCCTTTCGTGCCTGGCAAAATGATGTAACCTGCAAGGCCAAAAGAGCGGCTCAGTCCAGAGCCAAGGCGGACGTCCAGAGCCGGGTGAGGGAGCTAAAGAATTCTTGGTGGACAGATAAGGCTCTGGAAATCCAGAAACTGGCAGACTCGGGTGACACCAGCGGCTTCTTCAGCGCTACTAAGGCCATCTATGGTCCAAGCTACCGCGGCTTAACCGCCCTGTGCTCAAACGACGGACAAGAACTGCTGAAGGACAATGAGTCCGTTAACGCCAGATGGAAAGAGCACTTCCAGGAACTCCTCAACTGTGACAGCACAACTGAACCAGACATTACCCACCATATCGCCCAGAATCCCATCAGAGAAGACATGGAAGAACCTCCCACTATGACAGAGGTTCAAGATGCCATCAAGAGCCTTAAGAACAACAAGGCCACCAGTCCAGATGGGATCCCAGCTGAGATCTTAAAGGAAGGTGGACCGGACCTCCTGTACCGCATCCATGCCCTACTCCTCAAGATCTGGGAAAAAGAAGAACTTCCCTCAGAACTCAGGGATGCTCTAATAGTGTCCATTTTCAAGAAGGGGGACAAGGCTGAATGTTGAAACTACAGGGGCATCTTGCTCCTGTCAACAAGAGGCATAGTCCTAGCTCGTGTCCTCGCAAACCGACTTCTACCACTGTCTGCGGAGGTACTCCCAGAATCACAGTGTGGCTTCCGTCCATCCAGAGGTACAGCAGACTTGATATTCACAGCAAACCAACTCCAGGAAGAATGCCGTGAACAAAGGCAGCCTTTGTACATGGCCTTCATTGTCCTGACAAAGGCTTTTCACTCTGTACACCGCCCGGCTCGTTGCAGCATACTATCAAGGTACGGTTGTCACGACAAGTACATCAGAATATTGAGGCTTCTACATGATAGCATGTTGGTCACAGTTCTCAGCAACGGCGGCTCTGAGTCCGAGCCCTTCACTATGGAAACGGGGGTCAAACAGGGATGCATCATCGCACCCACCCTGTTTGTCGTCTTCATTGCTGCCATACTTCACCTCATTGGTGAAGAGCTGCCACGGGGGATCCCAATCCTCTACAGAACTGAAGGTGGCTCTTCAACCTTAATAGGCTCACTAACGCCGCCATCATGGAGCTTCAGTACGCGGACCACTGCGCCATTGCAGCACACTCTGCAGAAGACCTTCAGGGCATCCTGAATGCCTTTGCCAAGTCATACAGAGCCATGGGCTAGCCTTAAGTATCAAGAAGACCCAGGTTCTACATCAACCTCCACCCAACCAGCCGTCTACCCAACGCACTATAAAAGTGGACGACACCACTCTTGAAAACGTTGACCACTTCCCCTAACTCAAAAGCTGACATTGACTCCGAGGTCAACCATCGCCTGAGTTGTGCCAGCGGAGCCTACGCCAGACTGAGGAGAAGAGTCTTTGAAGACCCAGACCTAAAGGTTCAAACAAAACTGCTGGTCTCCAGAACCGTTGCCCTCTCCACCCTGTTGTATGGAGCCGAGTCATGGACCACCTACAGCAGGTACCTGAGAGCCCTGGAACAATATCATCAAAGATCCTGACAAAAGATTCTGAGGATCAGCTGGGAGGACAAACGCACCAACATCAGCATTGTGGAGGAAGCCAACATGACCAGCATCACCACCACAATAATGCAGCACCAACTTTGATGGACTGGCCATGTCATCCTCATGTCCAACACACGTCTCCCTAAACAAATACTGTACTCTCAACTGAAGGAAGGTCGGCGAGCCCCCGGCAGGCCAAAGAAACGCTTCAAGGACAACATCAAAAACAGTCTGAAGAAATTCCACATCACATCGAGCAACTGGGAGCATATTACACTGGACAGGCGCTCCTGGAGGAAATCCGTGCAGGAAGGAGCTGCACTTCATGAAATGAACTATGCCGTGTCACAGAGACAAAGCGACAGCACCGTAAGGAGAGAGAGAAGGGGGCTCGACGACTACCAACCACCGCCAGTCTCCACTGCCCACGTTGCACCAAGGTGTGTGGATCGCGGATCGACCTCTACAGACATCTGCAGACCCACAAGTAGACAATCCTATGGAGAGGAGAGGACAGCCATACTCATTTTGAGTGACCTCCGATGATGATGAAACCTTCTCCCCCCCTCCTCTCATCTTAAACCTATGTCCTCCGGTTCACGGTTCACCCACTCTGGGCAAGAGACTCTGGGTGTCTACCAGATCTATTCCTCTAGCGATTACAATAGAGCCATCCACTGTGTACACATACAAGATAATGGAATAACGTTTATTGCAAGATAAAGCCAGTAAAGTCCAGTCAAAGATAGTACGATAGTAGTTCATGACCGCTCTCTGGTTGTGGTAGCACGGTCCAGTTGTCTGATAACAGCTGGGAAGAAACTCTCCCTAAATCTGGAAGTGTGTGTTTTCACACTTCTGTACCTCATGGTAGAGGGGAAAAGAGGGCTTTGATTATGCTGCTGGCCTTGCCGAGGCAGCGTGAGGTGTAGATGGAGTCAACCGGCCAACATGCCCAATCGACACTAGTCCCACCTGCCTGCGTTTGGTCCATATCCCTCTAAACCTGTCCTATCCATGTAACTGTCCAACTGGTTCTTAAACATTATGCCCATGCCTCAACAACCTCCTCCGGCAGCTCGTTCCATACACCTACCACCCTTTGTATGAAAATGTTAACCCTCGGGTTCCATTAAATCTTCTACCGCACCCCCCCCCCGCCGCACCCCCATCCCCCCCACCCCCCTCCCCACTCCCCCCACCTGTTCTAATCAAGAACTTATCTCTGCCTTAAAAATATCCATTGACTTGGCCTCCACAGCCCTCTGTGGCAATGAATTCCACAAATTAACTACCCTCTGACTAAAGAAGTTCCTTCTCACCTCCTTTCTAAAAGAGCGCCATTTAATTCTGAGGCTATGACCTCTGGTGCTAGACTCTCTCACCAGTTGAAACAACCTTTCCACATCCACATGCCTTTCATTATTCTGTAAATTTCAATGAGGTCCCCTGCTGAACCTTCTAAATGCCAGTGAGTAGAGGCCCAGTGCTATTAAGCGCTCATTATATGTTAACACACTCATTCCTGGAATCATTCTTATAAACTCCTCTGGGCCCTCTCCAGAGCCAGCAAATCCTTCCTCAGATATGGGGTCCAAATTTGCCCACAGTGCTCCAAATGCGGCCTGACCAGCGCCTGATAGAGCCTCAGCATTACATCCCTGTTTTTGTATTCCAGACCTCTTGATATAAATGCTAGCATTAAATTTGCCTTCCTTACTGATTCGACTTGCAAATTAACTTTTTGCAAGTCCTGCACCAGCAGTCCCGAGTCCCTTTGCACCTCCGATTTCTGGATTCTCTCTCCATTTAGAAAATAATCTACACCTTTACTCTTATTACCGAAATGCATGACTCCACACTTTGCAATAATGAAATTCATCTGCTACTTCTCTGCCCACTCTCCTAACATGTCCAAGTCCTTCTGCAGAGTTCTCTACACTAAACATCATCTGCAAACTTGGCCACAACACATTCAATTCCCTTATCCAAATCATTAATACACAACGTTAAGAGAAGCGGCCCCAGCACCGACCCTTGTGGAACTCCACTGGTCACTGGCAGCCAACCTGAAAAAGCGCATTTTATTGAAACTCTTTGCCTTCTGCCATCCAGCCAATCCGCTATGCATGCTAATATCTTCCCTTTAATACCATGGCCTCTCATCTTCCCCAGCAACCTGACGTGAGGCACCTTATTGAAGACTTTCTGAAAATCTAGGGAAAGAAACATAGAAATGTAGAAAATAGGTGCAGGAGTAGGCCAGTTGGCCCTGCGAGCCAGCACAGCCATTCAATATGATCATGGCTGATCATCCAAAATTAGTACCCGTTCCTGCTTTCTCCCCATATCCCTTGATTCCGTTAGCACTAAGAGCTAAATCTAACTCTCTCTAGAAAACATCCAGTGAATTGGCCTCCACTGCCTTCTGTGGCAGAGATTTCCACAGATTCACAACTCTCTGGATGAAAAAGTTTTTCCTCATCTCAGTCCTAAATGGCTGACCCCTTATCAATGGTGGATTTAGTTGAAGAGAGGCCCTAGGCTATTCCACTTGTGAGGTCCCTCCCAATCCCCCACCCCCACGACTAGAGGAGTTTTAAATAATTTGAGTAAATTTTAAGTTTAATGTTATATTAAAAAAAAACAAAAAAAAAACATGAGCTTAAAAATTTGTATTGCCTGGGAAGTGTTAATAAGATGACCATGACTACCTGACAGTGACAGTGTGACACTTTTAGATTCTACTGTATGTTGTCATTAAACAGTTGGTTTTAAAATACATATTAAGAAATAAAGAAACTACAATCATCAAATACACTAAGACTAAAAAAGGCCTCATTGCAAAATCATCCAGAAGTTCATCAAAATGTGTTTGTCTAAGTTTGTCACTCTCAATGCACAGAATGCTCAGTACAGAGAACCTCTCTAGACACATTGTGGCCCTTCATTCATTGAAAAAGACCTCTCTCCCGAGCAGTTAGTGACCATTAAGCTAAGAAACAGCCGCAGGATTGCTTCCACATTAGGGAAGGCCATCTGAATTGTTTCCTTGTATATAATTTGATAAAGGTCTGTATGAGACAGAGAGTGCTCTTCTGTAGGCCTATGGCTTTGTCACACATACAAGTGAAAGTGCAAAAGTTCATCAGTAAGTTTCAGGTCAATATTTTCTGGGTATGCTTCCATCAACAGTTCAACACCTTGCTGAATTTCTTGCTTAGATGCGGTCAGATTAGCATGAAAGGAAAACATTTGTGCAACATCACTGTACAACAGTAGCTCTTCTTCTTAAATTGGTTTCAAGTGCATCTAGTATAAGAATAAAGGATTTTATCCTAAACTTACTCTTGAAGAGAGTTTATCTAAAGCATCAGGACCAGGGGTGCACTTCCATCATTTCCTTGCCATTTCCTTACTCTTTGTCTCCTTGTGCCAGTTCTGTAGTTAACATTTGGCAATGTGGCCTTTGTTTGTTGCTCAAGCTCATCAAAATCGTCTCTAACTTTGCTTTTAAATTCCTGAAATGAACTGTACAAACTTGCACAAGTACTCAATAACAGTTTGGATTTCTGAATGGCTTTGTTGACCTTGTGAAAATGACCTAGCACACAGGTCCAAAAATGCAGCATAAACACAAATTCAAGTTCTTCCATTTTGTGCAAAACATTGTTAGCTTGAAGCCTGGTATCACCCTTCACATTAACATCAGAATACAAATGACGGAGGGCATCAGTGATAGCACTGTAATTTTCCAAAATAGCTTCTGTGGCTTTTGCATGTATCTCCCACCTAGTGTCTGATAAATATTTATGCACTTTTGACTGAGGTTGCAAAAATGATTTTAGAACTGCTTTAGAAGAGCTTTTCATCCCCCACTCTTTGTGGAGGATGAAAAGAAGGTATACATTTCATTGATAATTCCCAAAAGTTCACTGCATCAAAGCAGCAATCAACAGCTGAATGACCCACCAAATTTAATGAGTGACCAACGCATGGAATAAATCTAGAAAATTTGTTTTTTTCCGATGATTTTTTGCTGCATACCCTCGTACCTACCAGCCATGTTGACAGCATTATCATAAGACTGCCCTCGGCTTTTCCTAAAGTCAATTTCAAGCTCAGTAGTGAGATAGTTAAACACTAAATCAGCCATGCTTTCACCTGTGTGGTCTTTTAGCTCAAGGAAAGTAAAAAAAATCTCTCACTTGGTAAACCGTCTTCAGGTGATACATATCTGATAATTAAAGTCAACTGATCAGAATGTGAAATGTCAGGGGTGGAATCCACTGACAAACTGAAATATCCAGCCTTTTTCAAGTCAGCCAGAATTGCATCCTTAACTTTTTTTGCCATGAGTTGAATCATTTCCTCACATACAGTTTTTGACAAATAAGAGGGATTTCCTGATCCGGAGTTTCCATGTGATTGAAATGAGCCAGTAAAAAATGATCAAATTTTGCGACTGGCTCTGAAAGACCAAGATAATTGCCGTTATTTGCGGATCCAAATTGTTCATTGTCTACTCTGAATGGTAAGCCTTGTTCTGCAAGAGTGCATATTACAGCGATAATTCTCTCCATGACATGCCGGCAGTACTGCTGTTCTGCTTTTATTTGTTCTAGCTTTGAAGTTAATGTTTGCCCTCGCTTTCTTGTTAAGTAGGTTAAGTTCAACATGACATTCCTATGCTTCTCTGAGTTTTCATGAGTTTCGATAAGACACGGGTTTTGCCAATCATCAAACCCTTCAGAAGCTAAAGATGTAGCAGAAGATGCAATGTTTGGAAAGAGTTTACAGACAAAGCAATATATCCGGCCTTTTGAGGGAGAATACACAAGCCACTCTCGGCTATATGTTTCTCCATTGACTTTTGTTGAATAAACAAGAGCTTTTGTGCAAAACCTCGACTGCTTTTTATACACTCGCTTGGCATTTGAAAATGGTCCACAATGAAGCTGAACTTGAGCGTGGCCCCTTTCTACCCAATAGGATATGTCCTCATGTGATAATTCTGTCCACAAACCAACGTCTGTTACAGTAGATCTATGTTTGGCATCATCTATATCTGAGTCAGGAATACCTTGGACTTGGCCTACCTTACCAGGTGTGAGCTGAAAATTCTGACTATCCACGTTATTTTCTTGTCGCTCTTCAGCCTCTCCCTGTCCATTAAGTGACTCCTGAATTAGTTCTATATTTTCATTTTAAGCCGGCATCATGGCTGCTTTCTCATATTCAGCTTGCTGTTCCATGTCCTGTTTCGCTGTTTCTGTTTTAGGGTGGGTTTCTTCTGGTTGAATGCCAGTAATCGGCTGGATAGCTCCACCACACTGATTTCCTTGTGTTAGTATCAATGTATCTGTTGCACCACTGGCACTTGTTGCCTCTGTCAGTGGCTGATCCAAGAGAGCAGTGATAGGTCTTAACTTCTTTAACATATCATTTTCAAGTCTCTTTCTCTTGCGCTTGCGAGCACCACTTTCAAATCTTTTACTCATGCTCAGATTAGAATCTGAAAATAAAAAGTAAAATTAATCTTCAACAGTTATTAGAAAGGAAAACATGAAGGGGCGTTCTCACAAAATAAGATCCACTTGAGTGAAGAAAAAAAAAATCTTTATAATATTTGGGAAATATTTCTTAAAGAATTGTTCCTTATTGACAATTATTTTGCAAAATCTGAATGAAATCTGAATCAAATCTGCTTCCAAAAACCGTTTACAAAACGAGTATGCTTTTTCCTATCGTTAACAAAGATGCTACAAATAAGCTTAGTTTTATTACTAACCTGACAGTGGCAGCCACAACACTACACAGTAGGTTTCTAGCAATGATTATCAGCTCTACCCCTAGCATCACTCCTTGCCAACGTTCAAACATTTTTGCACGTTCCTACTTACCTCTGAATTTTGACTTTTGAAGCCTGCAAGAATCCAAAGATGTTCCCTGCAACCGCCATCGCTGCTCACTGGAGCACGTGTGAAAGTTTGCCGGACCCCGGTGCCACCAGATTGACACCAATGTGCAGCCGTACGTGGCCAATGAGATAAGGGGCCGGAAAGCAGCGCTTTAAAAAAAATTATGTATTGCCAGTGCTAGTGTCGAGTTATCGGCTTAACACAGTATTATTCTGAAATGGAGGGCAAGGAAAATTACTGAAGGGTTGTTTAGAGACTACAGTCCGTTGTGATAGCATTTGTGAGAAAGGCCTATGACAGTGTCAAAAATATTATACACCTTGGCCAGAGGCCCCCTAGATGTTGAGGCCCTAGGCTTCAGCCTACCAGGTCTGTAGGTAAATCCGGCACTGCCCCTTATTCTTATAAGAAGGGTCTCGACCCGAAACGTCACCTATTCCTTCGCTCCATAGAAGCTGCCTCACCCACTGAGTTTCTCCAGCATTTTTGTCTACCTTCGATTTTTCCAGCATCTGCAGTTCTTTCTTAAACAAACCCATTATTCTTAAACTGTGACCACTGGTTCTGGACTCCACAAACATCAGGAACATTCTTCCTGCATCTACCCTGTCTAATCCCTTAAGAATTTTATATATTTCTATAAGATCCCCTCTCATCCTTCTAAATTCCAGTGAATACAAGCCCAGTCGATCCATTCTTTCATCCTATGACTGTGCTCAATCCAGGGAATTAACCTGGTGAACCTACGCTGCACTCCCTCAATAGCAAGAATGTCCTTTCTCAAATTAGGTGACCAACACTGCACACAATACTCCAGATGCGGTCTCACTAGGGCCCTGTACAACTGCAATAGGACCACCTTGCTCCTTTTCTCAAATCCTCTCGCTATGAAGGCCAACATGACATTTGCTTTCTTCACTGCTTTCTTTCATCCACAGCCACCCCTCTGATGTCCTGGTATTAACTTCCTCAAAGAACTCCAGCAGATTTGTCAAGCAAGATCTTCCCTTCACAAAACCATGCTGACTTCGGCCCATTTTATCGTGAACTTCTAAGTACTGTGTAACCTCTTCCTTTACAATTGATTCTTAAATCTTACCACCCACTGAAGTCAGGCTAACCGGCCTATAGTTTCCGCTCTTCTGCTTTGCTGCCTTGTACAGCGGGATGATATTCGCAAATTTCCCATCTTCATGAACCACTCCTAACTCTAGTGATTCTTGAAATATCACAACTAATGTCTCCATAATCTCTGAGGCCAGATGAGCTGTTGGCAGGCACATGGATAGGACAGGTTTGGAGGGATATGGGACAAATGTGGGCAGGTGGCAGTAATGTAGCTGGGACATGTAGGCCATTGAAAGCAAGTTGAGCCGAAGGGCCTGTTTCCACACTGGATCACTCTATGACTCTCTATCACTATGATTCTAAGGCTCTGTAACTCTATGGCTCTATGAGAAGGCAGGAGAATGGGGTTAGGAGGGAGAGATAGATCAGCCATGATTGAATGGCGGAGTAGACATTCAGCTATCTATTTCTGCTCCTATCACTTATGACCTTATGATGTTTTGAGGGACGTGTCAGTGTGTGTCTACTCACATTCTACAGTGAGTGTCACATCCCTCTCTGCTGTCCCGTGTTCATTCTCTGCCACACACTGATCCTGCCTTGTCAGCTGGGGGAACTCCATCCACAGCTCATTGCTGGAACGTGTTGCTTAAACAGCTCATTGCTTAAACGCTGCCTCATTCTACCTCCTCTGGCAGCTCGTTCCATACACCAACCAACCTTTGTATGAAAAAGTCACCCCCTAGATTCCTATTAAATCTTTCCCCCTTCACCTTGAGCCTATGCCCTCTGGTCCTCGATTCACCTACTTTGGTCAGGAGACTCGGTGCGTCTACCCGATCTATTCCTCTCATGATTTTATACGCCTCTATAAGATCACCCCTCATCCTCCTGCGCTCCTTGAATAGAGTCCCAGCCTGCTCAACCTCTCCCTATAGCTCAGGCCCTCGAGTCCTGGCCACATCCTCGTAAATCTTATCTGTACCCTTTCCTGCTTCACAACATCTTTCCTATATTTCCTCTATCCTCTTCTAAGATGAGGAAGATTAGATCAAGTTATTTGAAGCATTGTAAAGCAGTTCTGGTCACCCCATTACAGGAAGGATGTGGCCAGGGTGCAGAATGCTGCCTGGATTAGAGAGTATTAGCAATAAGGAGTTTTAAGGAGGGCTCAGTGGTTGAAAGGTAGAGTTGCTGCCTCACAGCACCAGAGAGCCGGGTTTGATCCTGACTACGGATGCTTGTCTGTCGGGAGTTTGTAAGTTCACCTCATGACCTGTGTGGGTTTTCTCCAGGTGTTCCGGTTTCCTCCCAGACTCAAGTCGTACAGATTTGTAGGTTAGTTGACATGGTATATTTGTAAATTGTCCCTAGTGTGTGTGGGATAGTGTAAGTGTGCGGGGATTGCTGGTCGGCGCGGACATGGTGGGCCGAAGGGCATATTTACTTGCTTTATCTCTGAACTAAACTAAAGAGGTTGGAAAGATCTGGATTGTTTTCTATGGATTTGATAAATTCATAAGGTCATAAGTGAAAGGAGCAGAATTAGGCCATTCGGCCCATCATGTCTATTCCGCCATTCAATCATGGCTGATCTATCTCGCCCTCCTAACCCCATTCTCCTGCCTTCCCATAACCCTTGACACCCGTACTAATCAATAATCTATCTATCTCTGCCTTAAATATATCCACTGACTTGGTCTCTGCCGCCGTCTGTGGCAATGAATTCCACAGATTCACCACCCAGTTCAAAGGCTGAGGGGAGACCTGATAGAAATATATAAAACTATGAGATGCACAGAGAAGGTAGACAGTCAGAATCTTTTTCCCATCGTGCAAATGTCAAAGTTGAGAGGGCAGAGCTTTAAGGTGAGAGGGGAAAATCGTAAAGGAGATGTGTGGGGCAAGTTTTACAATACGATACGACACGATAGAACTTTATTTAACCCAGGAGGGAAATTGATTTGCCAACAGTCATAAAAACACAAAACACATGAAACATGAAATTAAAGTGACGAGTGGAAAGGCCTGGGGGATGTGCAAAGATTACGTGGGAGGTGGGTGGGGAGGGGAGTCAGTCTCAGTCTACCCCACAACAGAAGGTGGAGGAGTTGAACAGTTTGATAGCCACAGGGAAGAAAGATCTCCTGTGGCATTCTGTGCTGTATCTTGGTGGGACCAGTCTGTTGCTGAAGGTGGTCCTCAGGTTGATCAGTGTGTTACGGAAGGGGTGAGATGTATTTTCCAAGATGCTCCACAGTTTGAGGAGCATCCTCCCCTCCAAGGCCATCTCCCGTGAATCCAACTCCGCCCCCAGGACGGAGCCGGCCTTCCTGATGAGTTTGTTGATCCCGTTGGCATCCGCGGCCTTCCCCTGCTGCACCGGTACACGGCAGCGAAGAAGATGGCACTGGCCAACACCAATTGGTAGAACATATGCAGCTTCTTGCTGCAGATGTTGAAGGAGCGGAGCCTTCTCAGAAAGTACAACCGGCTCTGTCCCTTCTTGTACAGGGCCTCAGCGTTCTTGGACCAGTCCACTTTACTGAAGATAGACACCAAATGCTGGAGTAACTCAGCGGGACAGTCAGCATCTCTGGAGAGAAGGAAGGGGTGAAGTTTCAGGTCGAGACCCTTCTCCAGACTGATGGTATTTGTACAAGGTATTTGTACTCCGTGGTAAACTGTTTAACAGACCATGGAGAGCATCTGCAACACGCTGCCAAGGGCGGTGATGGAGCAGATAGGACAGTTCCTTCTCTCCAGAGATGCTGCCTGTCCCACTGAGTTTACTCCAGCATTTTGCATTTGATCTCCTAGAAACATAGAAAAATAGATGCAGGAGTTGGCCAATCGTCCCTTCAAGCCAGCACTGCCATTCAATATGATCATGGCTGATCTACTAACATCAGTCCCCCCCCCCTCTCCCCCCTTCCTGCTTTTTCCCCATATCCCTTGATTCCTTTAGCCCTAAGCGCTAAATCTCTCTCCTGAAAAAAATCCAGTGAATTTGCCCACCCCATCCAACATGCCCCAGCTACACTAGTCCCACCTGCCTGCGCTTGGTCCATATCCCTCCAAACCCGGCCTATGCATGTACCTGTCTATCTGTTTCGTAAATGTTGGGATAGTCCCTGCTTCAACTACCTCATCGGGCAGCACGTTCCATACACCCACCACACTCTGTGTGAAAAAGTTACCCCTCAGATTCCTATTAAACTTTTCCCCCTCACCTTAAATCCTATATCCTCTGGTGTTCGATTCCCCTACTCTGGGCAAGAGACTCTGCATCTACCCGATCTAATCCTCTCATGATTTTATACACCACTATAAGACCACGTTACAGTTTAGTTTATTGTCATGTGTACCGAGCTACAGTGAAAAGCTTTTGTTGAGAGCTAACCAGTCAGTGTAAAGACCGTACATGATTACAATCAAGCCGTTTTTGACATGTTTAGATACATGATAAGGGAATAATGTTTAGTGCAAGGCAAAGCCAGCAAAGTCCAGTCAAGGATAGTCCGAGGGTCACCAATTAGGTAAATAGTAGTTCAGCACTGTTCTCTGGTTGTGGTTGGATGGTTCAAGGTGTATCTGTGGTTAGTTTAGTTCAGTTTAGTTTAATGTCACGTGTACCGAGGTACAGTGAAAAGCTTGTTCGCATGCTAACCGCAAGAAATTGCAGAAAGTTGTGGACGCAGCCCAGACCATCACACAAACCAACCTCCTTACCATCGACTCCATCTGCACCTCACGCTGCCTCGGCAAGGCCAGCAGCATAATCAAGGACCAGTCTCACCCCAGCCACTCCCTCTTCTCCCCTCTCCCATCGGGCAAAAGGTACAGAAGTGTGAAAATGCACACCTCCAGATTCATGGACAGTTTCTTCCCAGCTGTTATCAAGGAACTGAAGCATCCTACCACAACTAGAGAGCAGTCCTGAACTGCTATCTACCTCATTGGAGACCCTCGGACTATCTTTGATTGGACTTTGCTGGCTTTACCTTGCACTAAATGTTATTCCCTTATCATGTATCTGTACACTGGACAGCTCAATTGTAATGATGTATTGCCTTTCTGCTGACTGGATAGCATGCAACAAAAGCTTTTCACTGTACCTCGGTACACGTGACAATAAACTAAACTGTAAAAACTGAAAACACACCTCTGGTTGTTCTTACAAGTAAGAGCTTCAATATTTGGATCGCAGTTTTGCTTACAGCAGGGATAATACTGATCGCTGTGCTAGCTGGATTCTTCATCTACAAGTATATACAACGGTAAGTGTAAATAAATCCACTTTTTTATTTCCAAATCCATCCCCTTGTCATCTGCTTCTTATGACTGCTTCTGTCAGGCTAATCTGTTCATAGACAGAAAATGCTGGAGTAATTCATCGGGTCAGGCAGCATCTCTGGAGAACGCGGATAGGTAGAAAGTGCTGGAGTAACTCAGCAGGTCAGGCAGCATCTCTGTAGAACGTGGACAGGTACAAAGTGCTGGAGTAACTCAGCGGGTCAGGCAGCATCTATGGAGAACATGGATAGGTAAAAAATGCTGGAATAACTCAGCGGGTCAGGCAGCATCCCTGGAGGTGAGGGAATAGGTGACATTTCAAGTTGGGACCTTCTTCAGACTGAAAGGTTGAGAAAGCCAGAACAAAACAGAGCCTGCAACAGATGACCTTTGGACTATTGTGAGCCGTTTTGGGCCCCATATCTGACGAATGATGTGCTGGCTCTGGAGAGGGCCCAGAGGAGGTTTACGAGAATGATAGGGTTAAACATATGATGACGTTGACAGCACTGGGCCTGTACTCACTGGAGTTTAGAAGGATGAGGTGGAACCTAATTGAAATTTAATGAATAGTGAATGGCCAAGATAGAGTGGATGTGGAGAGGATGTTTCCACTAGTGAGAGAGTCTAGGACCAGAGGTCACAGCCTCAGAATTAAATGACGTACCTTTAGGAAGGAGAAGAGGAGGAGTTTCTTCAGTCAGATGGTGGTGAATCTGTGGAATTCTTTGCCTCAGAAGGCTGTGGAGATCAAGTCAATTAATATGTTTAAGGCAGAGAGATAGGTTCTTGATCAGTACGGGTGTCAGGGTTATGGGGAGAGGCAGGAGAATGGGGTTAGGGGGGAGAGATAGATCAGCCACGATTGAATGGCGGAGTAGACTTGATGGGAGGAATGGCCTAATTCTGTTCCTTGAACTTATGAAGGGTAGAGCCCACAATGGCCCATTGTTGGCTGGGAAGGTGTGCTAAAGACATGGATAGATGGATGCAAACAGTGGAACTAGGAGGACGACTAGGGTGGGGGAGGGTGGGGGTGGAGAGAAGGGGAAATGAATGCAGGAGTTACATGAAAAATCAACCGCATGGCCCCAGTTTGTAGTTGAAGAGTCCTAGAGTCACATAGTGTGGAAACAGGCCCTTCAGCCCAACTTGTCCATATCGGCCAACATGCCCCATCTGCACTAGTCCCACCTGCATGCGTTTGATCCATATCCCTCTAAACCTGTCCTATCCATGTACCTGTCTGAATGTTTCTTACACATTACGCCCATGACTCAACTACCTCCTCCAGCAGCTCGTTCCATACACCCACCACCCTTAGTGTGAAAATGTTAACCCTCAGGTTATTAAATCTCCCCCCCCCCCCCCCCCCGACCCTCACCTTAAATCTCTGACCTCTGGTCTACTTTGGGCAAAAGGCTCTGTGCATCTACCCGATCTACTCCTCTCATGATTTTAAACACCTCTATAAGATCATCCCTCATACTCCTGCGCTCCAAGGAATAGAGACCCAGCCTGCTCAACCTCTCCCTGTCGCTTAGGCCCATGAGTCCTGGCAACATCCACGTAAATCTTCTCTGCACCCTTTCGAGCTTGACAACATCTCCCCGATAACATGGTGCCCAGAACTGAACACAATACTCTAAATGCAGCCTCACCAGTTTGGACCTCATTGAAACCTACCGAATAGTGAAAGGCTTGGATAGAGTGGATGTGGAGAGGATTTCCACTAGTAGGAGAGTCTAGGACTAGAGGTCATAGCCTCAGAATTAAAGGACGTTCCTTTAGGAAGCTGATGAGAGGAATATCTTCAGTCAGACGGTGGTCAATCTGTGGAATTCTTTGCTACAGAAGGCTGTGGAGGCCAAGTCAATGGATATTTTTTAAGGCAGAGATGGATAGGTTCTTGATTAGTATGGATGGCAGGGGTTATGGGAAAAAGGCAGGAGAATGGGGTTAGGAGGAAGAGTTAGATCAGCCATGATTGAATGGCGGAGTAGTCTGATGGGGCGAATGAATTAATTCTGCTCCTATCATTAATGACATGATGTTATGACCAACGTCTCATACGACTGCAACTTTGTACTTGGACTTTGCTAATGTGCAGATGTGCTGTAAATTTGGTGTGATCTCCTGTTGCTCCAGGAGGGAAGATGTGACAATGGAGATGGCTTCAGGAAACCAAAACAGCAATGTGACCTACTGCCCACACTCTGCCACCAATCAGGTAGTGGATCTCTGCATTTAATCTCAACTACAGATGATACAAAAGTGAGCACAAAAAGCTGGAGTAACTCAGAGGGACAGGCTGCATCTCTGGAGAGAAGGAACAGGTGATGTTTCGGGTCGAGACCGTTCCTCAGACTCAAAGTCACGGGAAAGGGAAACGAGAGCTTGAAACGGTTCTGAAAAGATTTACGATGATGTTGCCGGGACTCGAGGGGCCTGACCTACAGGGAGAGGTTGAGCAGGCTGAATCTCTATTCCTTGGAGCGTAAGGGGAAGAGGGGTGATCTTATAGAGATGTATAAAATCATGAGAGGAATAGATCGGATAGATGCACAGAGTCTCTTGCCCAGAGTAGGAGAATCGAGGACCAGTCGACATTGGTTCAAGTTGAAGGGGAAAACATCTGAGGGGTAACTTAGTTAGGAAGGATATGGACCAAGTACAGGCAAGTGGGACTAGTGTAGATGGGGCATGTTGGCCAGTGTGTGCACGTTGGGCCGAAGGGCCTGTTTGTTGGGTGAAAATGAGAAGCTAGTGCGACATGGGTGGGAGAGCGATAGAGAGAGAGAGAGAGAGAATACTGGGCTACCTCCAGTGAAATAAATCAATGTTCATATCACTGGACTGTAAGCTGCCCAAGCGAAATATGAGATGCTGTTCCTCCAATTTGCGTTTAGCCTCACTCTGACAATGGAGGAGACCGAGGGCAGAAAGGTCAGTGTGGGAATGGGAAGCAGAATTAGTGTTCAGCAACGGAGGTATGAATATTCATTTAGCTAACTACGTGCGAGTGTGTGAGATGGGAGAGGGAGAGAGAGAGAGAGAGTGAGTTGAAAGAGAGTTTGAGAGAGAGAGAGAGAGAGAGAGAGAGAGAGAGTGAGAGAGAGTGTGAGAGGAGAACATAAACAACATGGCTGAACCTGGGTCTGTGGGAGTTCAGGAGTTGTGAACCTTGTCGCTGATGGTATTAAATGCCGGCCCACACCGCGCACTGCTCTGTACTAAACCCACAACTGCCCGTCTGCTTCCCTTTCCTTCCAGAGCGCGGGGAGTAGAGAGGACGGGCCGGCCCCAGAGGAGCTGAAAGGAGGAGGGGAACCGGGAGAGGGGGAAGAGTGAGCGAGCGGCCGTGTACACCAGCCTGCGGGAGCTGCCGAGCAGCGGAGACACCGGGCACAGTGGCGAGGGGGTGGAATACGCTGAGCTCTGGTTCCAGTCCAAGCAGGGGGAGGGGTGGGAGGGAGGAGGGAGGGAGGGGCAGTGAGGAGGGAGCGCCGTGCTGTGGGAGGGGCGGTGATGAAGGAGGGCTCGGCTGTGGGAGGGGCGTGAGGAGGGAGCGCCGTGCTGTGGGAGGGGCGGTGAGGAGGGAGCGCCGTGCTGTGGGGGAGGCGTGAGGAGGGAGCGCCGTGCTGTGGGAGGGGCGGTGAGGAGGGAGCGCCGTGCAGTGCGGGAGGGGCGGTGAGGAGGCAGCGCCGTGCTGTGGGGGAGGGGCGGTAAGGAGGGAGGGGCGATGGGGAGGGAGCGCTGCACCAGCCTTAACTACCTTGGGTTTCATAGATTAATTAACCCTCTGTAGATGATATAGTGGGATAACATAGAACTAGTGTGTGAACGGGTGATCGATGGTCGGTGTGGACTCGTTGGGCCGAAGGGCCTGTTTCCGTGCTGTACATCTTTAAAAAAGCCTTTGTTTCTTTAGAACACAGACTGTTCCGGGTAACTATTGACATTGACAATAATTGCTTCTATTGACACTGGTCAAATGATAGTCTGTTAAACATAGTCTTCACCTGCAGTTACAAAATAGACTTGTAGCTATTAAATGAAGACCTTTATGTCTTGAAAACCCTGTGGGATTTTTGCTAATGCTATTGTGAAACTCTGAAACCCACTCTTGCTCTTGTAGCGCCAGGTTCTATAACAAGTTTCATAGCAAGCAGCTCTCTGTGTGGCATTGGTGAGTAATAATAATAATGAAATACAGACGCTGGAAATCTGACAAAGGGTAAATCTCAGCGGTAAAGTTGCTGCCTCACAGCGCCAGAGACCCGGGTTCGATCCTGACCATGGGTGCTGTCTGTACGGAGTTTGTAGGTTCTCCCCGTGACCCATGTGGGTTTTCTCTGGGATCTTTGGTTTCCTCCACACGCCAAAGACGGGCAGGTTTGAAGGTTAATTGGCTTGCTGTAAATGTAAATGGTCCCTGGTGTGTGTAGTGTGCGGGGATCACTGGTCGGTGCTGACTCAGTGGGCCGAAGGTCCTGTTTCCGCGCTGTGTCTCTAAACTACACTAAACTAAAACTAATCAGTCATGGTCATCCAATAGTGGAGAAGGTGCAAGATTAATCCTGATACTATTTTTATATCATTACATGTTTTCTGCAGAGGATTTGGATTTGTTGCATTTGTAAACAAAGAGATTAAAATGCTGAACCATTACAGTCACCTGTCTCAGAATTGTGTTTTAAACATCTCTTTTATTTGATTTTTGGTGTCCTAATTTGAGGAAGAACATTCTTGCTATTGAGGAAGTGCAGCGTAGGTTCACCAAATTAATGCCCGGGATGGCGGGACTGACATATGATGAAAGAATTGATCGACTGGGCTTGTATTCACTGGAATTTAGAAGGGTGAGAGGATATCTTATAAAACATATAAAATCCTTAAGGGATTGGACAGGCTAGATGCAAGAAAACTGTTGCCGATGTTGGGGGAAGCCAGAGCCAGGGGTCACGGTTTAAGAATAAGGGGTAGGCCATTTGGGACTCAGATGAAGAAAATCCTTTTCACCCAGAGAGTTGTGAATCTGGGAATTCTCTGCCACAGAAGGCAGTGGAGGCCAATTCACTGGATGTTTTCAAGAGATAGATTCAGCTCTTTGGGCTAACGGAATTAAGGGATATGGGGAGAAAGCAGGAACGGGGTACTGATTTTGGAAGATCAGCCGTGATCATATTGAATGGCGGTGCTGGCTCGAAAGGCCAAATAGCCTACTCCTGCACCTATTTTCTATGTTACCGCGCTGTATCTCTAAACTAAACTAAAGCCTTCCTATTACATTCCTGTCTGAATATCTTGTAAAAGTCACGATTGTGTCCTTTCTAAAGCTTTTTTTTTAATTTCAAAATATACTTTATTTGAGAAATAAATATATCCAATACATGATCCTTACAAGACTCCATCCAACAATCTCGGAGGCTATACATACATTCAATAATGTTTACACAAATTACACAAATTTATCCCCCATCCTTGCCACTCATGTGGCCTACTGGCGTGGAATCCCTTCCCTTATTTTTGAGGGGCGTCTCCACCACACCCTGCCCCCCATGTCCAGCAGCGGAAGGACCCTAGACTGTAGTCCTCCGTCACGGAGCCTTTTTAAAAATTATCAATTTTTTTTACCAATTATTAAAACTAATATTTACAATACAATAACAACAAAACAGAACCCACCACATAATACAAGACCAACAAACGTACTAAATAAACTACTATACAACTATGTTACACTCCTTGTCAAGGATGCATTCAACCCACCGCGGTGCCCAGTGGTCCCGGAAATCCCCCAGGGTGCCCGTGGACAACGCGTAGTCCCTCTCTAACACTAAGGTTCTTCTGCAGTTGTATAGGGCTCTGGTGAAACCACATCTGGAGTATTGTGTACAGTTTTGGTCTCCTAATTTGAGGAAGGACATCCTTGTGATTGAGGCAGTGCAGCGTAGGTTCACGAGATTGATCCCTGGGATGGCGGGACTGTCATATGAGGAAAGATTGAAAAGACTAGGCTTGTATTCACTGGAGTTTAGAAGGATGAGGGGGGATCTTATAGAAACATATAAAATTATAAAAGTACTGGACAAGCTAGATGCAGGAAAAATGTTCCCAATGTGGGGCAAGTCCAGAACCAGGGGCCACAGTCTTAGAAACAAGGGGAGGTCATTTAAGACTGAGGTGAGAAAAAAAGTTTTCACCCAGAGAGTTGTGAATTTATGGAATTCCCTGCCACAGAGGGCAGTGGAGGCCAAGTCACTGGATGGATTTAAGAGAGAGTTAGATAGAGCTCGAGGGGCCAGTGGAGTCAAGGGATATGGGGAGAAGGCAGGCACGGGTTATTGATAGGGGACGATCAGCCATGATCACAATGAATGGCGGTGCTGGCTCGAAGGGCCGAATGGCCTCCTCCTGCACCTATTTTCTATGTTTCACCCGGGCGCGGACGTAATCCCGGAAAAGGGGAAGGCAGCCGGCTCGGGCAGAGCACTCTTCCGCCTGGCACCGTGACTCGCGGATGGCCAGCTTGGTCAGGCCCAGGAGCAACCCAACCAGGATATCTTCAGCCCTAACCTCTTCCTTACGCTCAGGGTGTCCAAAGATGAGGGTGGTGGGTGAGAAATGCAGCCAGAAGGCAAGGATCAGCCCCTTTAGATATTGGATCAGGGGCGGCAGTCTCACACACTCCATATACACGTGGTACACAGATTCTTGCAGCCCGCAAAAGTGGCAGGCGGCTGGCGAGTCTGTGAACCGAGAGAGAAACAGTTGCAGGGGACTCCTCTGTGCAATACCCTCCACCCCAGTTTCATGATGTAGAGGGGGAGAATCCCTGCGTAGAGGGACCCTCCCCCCCACCGACCCTTGGCGTTTGCTGCACCAAGCTTCAGTGCGTCCCTCAGCACCTACTCCTACAGTCTGCAGCGGGCCAGTCGGCAACATTCCCCGACGGACATCTCGCTCCGCTGGGAGGTCAACAAAGCTCGGGCAGACCAAAGAGCGTCTTTCAACGAGTTGATGACCTTCCAGCAGCACTCGATGTCAGTCTCTGAATGCGTACCTGGGAACAGTCCATAAATCACAGAGTCCTCTGTGACGGAGCTGTTCGGTATAAATCGTGACAGGGACCCTTGCAAATCTCTCCAGGCTGTCTTTGCAAATCCACACTCTACAAAGAGGTGGGCAACCGTCTCCTCTCCATATCAGCCATCCCGAAGGCAGCGTGAACTGGTAGTGAGTTTCCGACGGTGCAGGAAGGATCTGACTGGGAGGGTTCCCCTCACCACCAGCCAAGCCAGGTCTTGGTGCTTGTTGGTTAGTTCTGGCGATGAGGCATTTCGCCAGACAAGCTGGGCAGTCTGCTCTGGGAACCACGCCACAGGATCTATGGAGTTATTTCCCTGCAGTATCTGCAGGACGTTCCGTGCTGACCACTGCCCGATGGACTTGTGGTCAAAGTTATTGGTCCAGATGAACCTTTCCATGAGCGACAGATGATGCGGCAATGTCCAGCTGACTGGCACATTACGTGGCATCTGCGCCAGGCCCACCCTTCGCAACACCGGGGATAGGCAGAACCTCAGCAGGTAGTGACACTTGGTGCCCACGTGCCTTGGCTCTACGCTCCGCCTGATGCAGCCACACATGAAGGTGGCCATCAGGGTGAGGGCGACGTTGGGCACAATTTTACCCCCGTTGTCTGCCGACTTGTACATTGTGGCCCCTTGACCCCCAGATGAACTGGAATACGGACCGGGTGATCCCTGTGGCGTTGGAGGAGGCACAGGCCACACTTGCGCCAAGTACAGCAGCCCTGAGAGCACCTCGCACCTGATGACCAAGTATTTTCCAGTTTTTCGAGAGGGAGCGCTGCTTCCACAGCTCCAGTTTCTTCCCCACCTTGGCTATCCGCTCCACCCAATTCTTGTCACATGCCTCAGCCCCCCCCCGAACCAGATCCCCAGCACTCTCAAGAAGTCCGGCTTGATGGTGAAGGGGAAGGAAGATCGGTCGGGCCATTTGCCAAAGAGCATGGCCTCGCTCTTCCTGCTGTTCACCCTGGCTCCCGTGGCCGACCATTACTGGTCGCAGACGCTAATCATCGTCCATGTACAATCAATACAATACAATCAGTTTTATTCGTCACATTGCACATAAAGTGCAAGTGAAATGAATTTGCCAGCAGCGGTACAATGATAAAGAACACACCAAAACACACTAAAAATGTAACACAAACATCCACCACAGCATTCATCACTGTGGTGGAAGGCACAACATTTGGTCAGTCCTCCTCCATTTTCCCCCGTGGTCGGGACCTCAACCCTCCGCAGCCGCTGCTGCGGGCGTCTAGATGTACAGACAAGGTAAAAGTCCAGGTAAGTCCAGAATCGGCTCTTCCCTACCGGAGACCGCGGCTTCAGGTTGGTGTAGGCCGCAGGCCGGCGGTCGAAGATTTAAAGTCCCCGCCGCGCCGCAGCCAGAAGCACCGCAGACCGCAGGGCCGGCAGTCAAAGCTCCCCTCCAGGGGTCCCCGGCGAGGGACCCCGCTCCTGATGGTAAGTCCCCACCGGGCCCGCGGTAGAAGTTGGCCGCGGGCCGGCGGTGGAAGCTTCTTCTTCTCCCGGGTTCCCCATGAGGGATCCCAGGCTGTGGACGCTGCGCCAGCTGGAGCTCTGCAGACCGAGACTTCAGGCTGCCGGCTGCCGCGGGCCAGCTAAACGGAGCGCTCCCCTCCGGCGAGCCCCGGCGAGGGCTTGCCCGCTCCGCGACGAGAGTCCGCACTGTGCCCGCCGCTGAAGCCCCGGGCGCGTCTCCGGGAAAGGCCGCCTGATCCTCGTTGTTAGGCCACGGGGGAAGCGACCTGGAAAAACTCGCCTCTCCGTGGAGGAGTCGACCGAAACGGTTTCCCACTCAACCCCCCACACCACCCCCACACAAGACACACAAAGAAACATTAAAAACATACATTAAAACACACAATTAAAAAAAAAAGTAGAAAAGACTAACACGCTGCTGACAGGGCTGCCACCGTCCGGAGTACAGGGAGGGTTTGACCCGAGTGCCCCCACTGCCTGGCAATGTCACTCCTCTTATGCTTGCGTACTTCCTGACGGACTCGGCAAAAGGTTCAATACAACAGACAAACAAGACGGGGAGAGAGGGCAACCCTGCCTGACTCCAGACTGACGGGGAAGCTGTCTGATTCCCACCCATTGATTTGGACTGCACTACAGATATCAGTGTAGAGCAGTTGGATCCAATTCCTGATTCCCTCCCCAAAGCCCATTTTGGAGAGCACGTCCCTCATGTACGAGTGCGATATCCTGTCGAAGGCCTTCTCTCGGTCCACGCTAACTAGGCAGGCATCCACCTGTCTGTCCTGCACGTAGGCAATGGTATCTCTCAGCAGCGCCAGGCTGTCTGCGATTTTTCTGCCAGGTACAGCACAGGTTTGGTCCGGGTGGATCACCCGTCCCAGAGCAGACTTGACCCGGTTGGCGATGGCCTTAGACAGGATCTTGTAATCAACATTCAACAATGTGATAGGTCTCCAATTCCCTATGTCCTTCATCTCCCCCTTCTGCATGTAGATTAGGGTGATGCTGCCCTTCCTCATAGAGTCTGACATGCTGCCGAATGGAAGCATGTCATTGTACACTTCCAGCTGGTCCGGGCCCACCCAGTCCCACTGAGCCGAATACAACTCGGCCGGTAAGCCATCGCTTCCGGGAGTTCTAATCGAGTCAAAGGAACGGATGGAGCCAGTCAGCTCCTCTAGGGTCAGTGGTTGGTCCAGACTCTCCCGCTTGCTGTCCTCCAAGACCTCCATGATAGAGGACATTAAGTTCAGGGAGGTGGTGCTGTCTGTGGCCTTTTTGTCGTACAAATCCGTATAAAAGGATGTGCATATCCTCAGCATGTCCGTCTGCAAGGATGTTACCGAGCCGTCCTCCTCCCTAAGGCTGTTGGTCACAGAGCTCCCCCTGTGAACCTTATGGAAGAAGAAGCGTGAGCACGTCTCATCCTGCTCCATGAGGCGGACCCTGGATCGGAAGATGATCTTGGAGGATATGGAGGTAAAGAGCCGAGTTTGCTGGCCCTACAACTCTCAAAGTTCCTCCCTTACATCCACTCCTCTCGACTTCAGAAGGAGCAGTTGCTACAAATCTGTCCGGAGTTGACACAATTCCCTCTAACTCTGTCTTCCTCTCTGAACCTCTATAAATATGAAGAACCTCTTGATGTTCTCCTTGGTTGCCTCCCACCAGTGTGTCGGGGAGTCAAAGAGGGGCCTCACCGTTCCCCAACATGCGTAGTCCCCTCTTTAGCTCCTCAATGTTCTCTGGGGTCAACAGCTTCACATTGAACTTCCACGTCCCTCTGCCTGCCTTCCGGTCCTCCTGTAGGTGACAGGAAGCCTGAAGGAGGCAGTGGTCAGAGAAGAACACCGGCGTGAGGTCGGTGAGTCTGACCGTGACAGCCTTCGATGTGAAGAGGAAGTCTATCCGGGACCGGGCTAAACCGTCTGATCTCGACGAGGTGAACCGCGACTGGGACCCGCCTGCAGGGCGGCTGAAGGCGTCGCGCAGCTTTGTGTCTTTGACCGTCTCCATCAGGAGCTTGGAGGTGCTGTCCAGTCTGTGATCGGCACTGCCCGATCGTCCAGCCACATCGATGATGCAGTTGAAGTCACTGGCCAGAATGAGCGGCCGGGACGTGGCCAGCAGCGGTGGGAGCTGCTGGAGAACTGCCAGCTGCTCGCTCCGCACGGGTGAGGCGTACACATTAATCAGCCGGAGCGGAGAGCCACGGTACATTACATCCATCACCAGGTGATGCCCCCTTCCCCCCAACCACCTCCCTGACCTCAGTGATGGCGAAGCTCCCTCCCGCAGCAAGATCCCCAGACCGGAAGCGCGACAGTCATTGCCCCCCGACCACACCGACAGTCCGTGGGGCCACCATCGCGACCACCTCTGATAGCCGTGGAGGTGTGGCAGCCCGCACTCCTGCAGAATAGTCACATCCGCCTGGACCTTGGCCAGGTACTGCAAGGTGTTTACACATCGTGCAGTGCTCTTCACACTGCGCACGTTTAGCGATGCCAGTTTTAGCTCCATTTTCCTTAAAAAGTCACATATAAAGTCATCTTGTCCTCTCATGCCACCGCTTTGGTGAATTTCAGCACCATTTCGGGGCTCAGTTACTGGGTGTCGGCATCCTCAAGGAGGGGGGTCTCCCCTGGCGTAGCTGGAGTTGTTGTCGGAGGGACCCTCCTTGTTCCTGTAGCTGGGGTACGGAGACTGGTTCATTGCTCCCGGTCTCCCGAAGCTGGGGCCCATTGGCCGCTGCATTGCTCCCGGTCTCCCGGAGCTGGGACAGGCGTGTCCTTTCCATTTCCGATCTCCTGACCCGTTTTCTTACTCTGCCTCTGTCATCGGGTCCTCGATGTCGGCTCATCCTCCGACGAGGAGAGGTTGCGGGCGTCGGTCTGGGAGAGGACTCTTTTCTTGGACTTTGGACAGAGCCCTCTGGTCTTTCCTACTTTTCACCACCTGCCATGCCTCCTCCTGTTCCCCCTCTTCCATCGACTCTCCCTCCTGGACAGGGGGCTGGGGGTCTCTCTCCGGCGGTTGGGGGCTGGAGGTGGTCGGGCTGTCCTCATCCCTGTTCTCTCTTTCTGCTGGGGTCTTGGCAGTGGTGGGAAGCGTCTCGCCCATCCTGGGGGTGTTGGCAACTGTCCCTCTTATTGGCTGTGTTTAGGTGCAGGCTCTTTTAGAGCAGGCCCTGTAGAGGTGGCCTGCCTCCCCGCACAGGTTACAGTTCTTGCTGACTTGGCAGTCCTTTGTCTCGTGGCCTTCCAGCTTCTTCAGCAGCGACAGCGGAGCTTCGTTCCCCTTCTCCCGGAAGTCTTGCATCAGCTTCTGCCATCCCGTTGGATACTTGAAAGTGACATCAAAGTATCCGTTACAAGGGTAGTCCTGGAGACAGTAAATATCCTTGGCATCAAATTTGCAGGCCTCCAGCAAGACCTTCCTGACGAACTGGTCCCGTGAGAAGGGAGCCCCCTCGCTGAGGTCCTTCATGCTCACTCGCAGGGTATTGCAATTCCCTGTCAATAGACAATAAACAATAGGTGCAGGAGTAGGTCCTTCGAGCCAGCACTGCCATTTAATGTGATCATCTACAATCAGTACCCAGTTCCTGCCTTCTCCCCGTACCCCTTGACTCCACTATCTTTAAGAGCTCTATCTAACTCACTCTTGAAAGTATCCAGAGAACCGGCATCCACTGGCTTCTGAGGCAGAGAATTTCACAGATTCACAACTCTCTGTGTGAAAACGTTTTTCCTCATCTATGTTCTAAATGGCCACATCTTATTCTTAAACTGTGGCCCCTGGTTCTGGACTACCCCAACATCGGGAACATGTTTCCTGCCTCTAGCGTGTCCAATCCCTTAATAATCTTATTTGTTTCAATAAGATCCCTTCTCAGTTTTCTCAATTCCAGAGTATACAAGCCCAGCCGCTCCATTCTATCAACATATGACTGTCCCGCCATACCGGGAATTAACATCGTAAACCTATGCTGCACTCCCTCAATAGCAAGAATGTCCTTCCTCAAATTAGGAGATCAAACTGCAAATTAGAAGACGAAACCTATGTCCCCTGGTCCTCGATTCCCCTACTCTGGGCAAGAGATTCTGTGCGTCTACCTAATCTATTCCTCTCATGATTTTGTACACCCCTATAAGATCACCCCTCATCCTCCTGCACTCCAAGGAATAGAGTCCCAGCCTACTCAACCTCTCCCCGTAGCTAAGACCCTCGAGTCCTGGCAACATCCTCGAAAACATTTGATATTTTCCCCATTACTCTACTGAACTATTATATACGTCCTATCAGGATGCATCACAGCTTGGTTTGGGAACTGCTCTGCTCAAGACCGTAAGTAAATACACAGAGAGTTGTAGACGTAGCCTGGTCCCGTCACTCAAACCAACCTCGCCCCCCCCCCCCCTCCATCGACTCTATTTGGGCCCCATATCCGAGGAAGGATGTGCTGGTTCTGGAGAGGGTCCAGAGGAGGTTTACAAGAATGATTCCACGAATGTGTAGGTTAGCGTATGATGAGCGTTTGACGGCACTGGGCCTGTACTCGCTGGTGTTTAGAAGGTTGAGGGGGGGACCTCATTTAACTGTACAGAATAGTGAAAGCTCCCTCCGCAGCAAGATCCACAGACCGGAAGCGCGACAGTCATTGCCCCCCGACCACACCGACAGTCCGGGGGGCCACCATCGCGACCACCTCTGATAGCCGTGGAGGTGTGGCAGCCCGCACTCCTGCAGAATAGTCACATCCGCCTGGACCTTGGCCAGGTACTGCAAGGTGTTTACACATCGCGCAGTGCTCTTCACACTGCGCACGTTTAGCGATGCCAGTTTTAGCTCCATTTTCCTTAAAAAGTCACATATAAAGTCATCTTGTCCTCTCATGCCACCGCTTTGGTGAATTTCAGCACCATTTCGGGGCTCAGTTACTGGGTGTCG
>JAXLNO010004015.1:59630-98971 GCA_038087875.1 Malacoraja senta | reverse complement strand
TCTTTTTCTTTTTCTCTTTCTCTTTTTCTCTCTTTCTCTTTTTCTCTTTCTCTTTTTCTCTCTTTCTCTTTTTCTCTTTCTCTTTTTCTCTCTCTCTTTTTCTCTCTCTCTCTCTCTCTCTCTTTTTCTCTCTCTCTCTCTCTCTCTCTTTTTCTCTCTCTCTCTCTCTCTTTTTCTCTCTCTCTCTCTCTCTCTCTCTCTCTTTTCTCTCTCTCTCTCTCTCTTTTTTTCTCTCTCTCTCTCTCTCTCTCTTTTTTTCTCTCTCTCTCTCTTTTTTTCTCTCTCTTTTTTTTCTCTCTCTCTCTCTCTCTTTCTTTATTGGCATGATACAAAAAACATTGTTATATTGCCAAAGTATGAAACATGACATACATATTTAAGATGCATAAGTATAAATACAAGTATACAGTGCATAGATAGATATGTTCCTGTACATAAACTCGCAAGAGGCCTATAGCCTTTTATTGATTGCTACACTTTCTTGCAGCTGTAAGCAGTACAACAGGATAGCTAATTTAGCAATTCAATATTAATTTCTTAGTGTCAGTTAATGTCAATTAGTGTGTGCGTACATATGTGCATATTGGTCATTCACCGTCTCTCAGGTTATGGCATGCTGTTACGTATTGTGCACCAAGATGTGCCGTATTTCCTTCACCAAGGATTATTCTTAGTTTTGATGTATCGTCTAGTTCCTTAAAGTCAGGGGTTGCCTGACTGAGTTTGTCAAAGTATGTTTTCCTTGTTTTGTCAATTTCTTTTGCATTTTAGGAGGAAGTGCACCTCTGTTTCAACCTCATCTGTCAAACAGTGGCCACATATTCTGTTTTCTCTTGGTTGCCAGAATCTCTTCTGTCTTCCTTTTTCAACTGCCAAATAGTGATCACTTAGCCTGTATTTGGTGAGGGTCTGCCTTTGTTTTATGTCTCTAACAGTTGAGAGATAGTCTGCCAATTTATAATCTCTTTTTAGGGCACGGTAGCATTCTAATCTGCTTTGGCTTTTGGTTTCTTTATCCCAATGTTCCAAATATGTTTCTTTACATTTTTTGATAATTTGGTTCACTCTAACTGTTGATTGGGGGGTCAGTATTGATCTGAGGCTGGTCAGGATTTAACTGGATAGGGTTTAACTGAATGGGGTAGTTAGTCTCTGTACCAACTGACACAGGGAACTCTTTTCTGGGCTCCCCTCTTGTGTTTTATGGGCTTTAAACTGGAGGGTATCTGGTGGGCTAGATTTAAGGTGATTCCAAAAATTTAGTGCTCTTTTCTGGATATTTATAATCAGTGGGTATCTGCCTAATTCTGCCCTACATGCGTTTGTTGGTGTTTTCCTTTGGATGCGGAGGATGCTCCGACAAAATTCCGCATGCAGGGCCTCCGTTGTATGTTTTTCCCATTTACTATAACTATGGTGACTGAGCGGCCCCCATACTTCACTACCATAAAGCGCAATAGGCTGGATTACACTATCAAATATTTTAAGCCAGATTTTAATGGGAATTTGGATGTTGTAGAATCTTCTTTTTATTGCATACAGAACTCTTCGAGCTTTCTCTTTTTGTGCATTCACTGCCATATTGAAGCTCCCTGATGCTGCAACAGTTAGACCAAGGTAAGTATAGCTCATAGTGTGTTCGATAATAATACCATTGAGAGTAAATTTGTATTTATCTTCCTGACATCTGGGTTTTTTCTGGAAAATCATGATATTGGTTTTCTTTAGATTTACTGCCAGGGCCCAATTTTGGCAGTACTCATCAAGTAGGCCCAACTGTTGCTGCAGTCCCTGTTCTGTGGGGGACAGCAGAACCAAGTCATCCGCATAAAACAGAGATTTTACCTCTCCGTCCAGGAGACAGAGTCCCGGCGCAGTGCTCTGGTCCAGCTTTATTGCCAAATCGTTTATATATAAATTAAACAGTCGGGCTCAGATTGCAGCCTTGCCGGACGCCTCTTCTCTGGGTGAAGAGATCAGTGCGTTTGTCCCCAATTTTAACGCCACATTTATTATTCAGATACATTGATTTGATAAGGTCAAATACCTTTCCTCCTATACCACAACAGAGGAGTTTGTAGTAAAGCCCTTCATGCCAAATAGAGTCAAATGCTTTCTCAAAGTCAATAAAACAGGCAAAATTTTTCCATTTTTTGCATGGTGTACATGTTTTTCAATGAGAGTGTGGAGGGTGTAAATGTGGTCAGTGGTACGATGTTTTGGGAGGAAGCCAATTTGGTTTTTACTGAGAATGTTGTGTTTGTTAAGGAAATCCTGCATTCTGTTATTTATGATACTGCAGAATAACTTCCCTAGGCAGCTACTGACACAGATGCCGCGGTAGTTATTTGGGTCTAGTTTGTTTCCACTCTTATAAATGGGTGAAATAAGCCCTTGGCACCAAATATCAGGGAAATAACCTGAACTTAGTATGATGTTGAACAGCCTAAGTACTATGTCCTGCATCTCCGGAGTGCTGTATTTGAGCATTTCATTTTTAATGCTATCTGGACCACAGGCTTTCTTTGAGTGAAGAGATTTTATTTTTAAGGTCAGTTCTTCCAAAGTAATTGGGAAATCAAGGGGGTTTTGATAATCTTTGATTACTATTTCTAGTGTTTGGAGTTTTTCTTTGATATGAGAGTGATTTGAGTTTATTTTATTTATTGGGATGTCTTTATATAGATTTTTTGAAGTGTGCTCTCCAGATATCACCGTCTTGAATTGGTAATGTTTGTAGTTTTGTTGTGCTCATGTTATTCCACATATCCCAAAATTGGTTTAGATTTATGGAATTTTCAATTTCTTCAAGTCTTTTGTGAGTGTGATTTTGTCTTTTGTTCCTAATCGTGTGTTTATACCTTTTAAGAGTTTCATTATATCTAATGCGTAAGTCTGGATTGTTTGGTTGACGGTGTTTTTGGTTCGATATTTTCCTCAGATCTTTTCTGACATTCTTACACTCGTGGTCGAACCATTTTTCATGGTTGTTTTTTTTGATAATTTTTCTCTTCTGTTTCACAAGGTCAGATTTGATAGCTGCCTTGTGAAAGATCATATTAATGTCCTTTATAGCCATGTTTACACCATCTCTAGTAGTCTCATATGGGTTTGTCTTGAATTTCAATATTTTATTGGTGAGATCAGGTGAATTCAGGGCCACGATGAATTTATCTCCACTGTCTGAAGCCCATCTGTAAGTCTGATTTAGTTTATACAGCTTACTTGGTTCCTTTTTTTCGTCTTTAGTTTGAACAGGAAATTTTAGGTACACATTGATTTGACTATGGTCTGAAAGAGGGGACTGCTGCCTAACAGTGAGTGCACTGATAGTGCAGAGGTCTATGTACAGGCTAGACCCAAGAGATGAGGAATATGTAAACCTTCCCATCGAGTCCCCTCTGAGCCTACCATTAACTACGTACAGGCCCAAGGCTCGGCAGAGATGCACTACCTCTCTACCACTTTTATTTATTTCACAGTCCAGGTTGTTGCGGTTAATGATAGTTGGTGTGACATACAATGGGGTTTGACCGAACACATGGTTGTTGCCCTGTGGGTCTATGGAATCGGGTTCACATCCGGTCCTAGCATTCAGGTCTCCACATAGTAGCACATTTCCCTGGGCCTGGAAATGACTGATTTCAATGTGGAGAGTTTCAAATATATCCTCTTCAAAATATGGTGATTCTATTGGGGGTATGTAGGCGGCACATAGATATATATCTTTTCCAGTTATTCCAATTGTTTTATCTAGTTTCAACCATATATGCGATTTCCCCTGTTTTATTGATGTAATGTGACTGTCTAGTTCTTCTTTGTACCACACCCAGACCCCCCCAGAGGTTCTGCCCTTACGTATATCAGTAGTTTTTACTGAGGGCACCATGACTTCATGGTACCCTGAGGGGCAGTGAATGAACGTATCCTTTCGGTAGCATGTTTCCGTTAATATCATTATATCAGTGTCTTCTATAGACTTTAGGAACTCAGGGTTCCCAGTCTTCATCCCGAAGGTTGAAGAGTAGAGACCCTGGATATTCCAGCAGCCTATATGAAATGAACTCATTTATTTTCTATTTATATTCTTTTCTTTAGTTTAAATAAAACCTATTTTGCGGGACAGGTGCGAAAACACTATTTTTTTTCTATAATTGGGGAACGTTAGGTAAAGTTTTGTATGCTATGGTAAGGCAGACTCGTACTGCCACCTAGTAATAATAACTATATTAATAATAGCAATATCAACAGTATTAATAGCAATATCAACAATATCAACAGTACTAATTCAGTGCAAACATATCAACAATATCAACAGTACTAATTCAGTGCAATCATATGCCGTTTTTATCAGTCACTCGGAAGGGACTGTTTTTCTATTTGTGTCCTTTGTTACCATAGGAGGTGGGAACAAAGGGTGTGCAGCAGCTGCCTGATCTCTCCCATCTCCGAGTTGATCCGCGGCTGTGGCTGGAATGAGCCGGGGGCAGTGGCGGCCCTGGCTGGGCTGTTATGTCGCCTCGCAGTTTGGCGGGTTGTCCTGACATGGTGGGGGGAAGGGAGTCCAGATTGGCCTCTTGGGTTCCCGTTGATCGTGGGGGAGGGAAGGTTACGTCCCAGGGCAGTATATTTGAGGTTCTTAGCGAAGACCCTCACCCCCTGTCTTTAGATGTATTCCATCATGGAGGTCCCATGTACCGATGGTCGGGTGGTGGGCCAATTGGACATTAGGGAGGGCGGCACATCCTCTGCAGATGTCTATGTTGGCATTGTGAATCACATGGGGTGAGGTATCCGTCCTGGGCAGCAGGGTAGAGATCACGATCCTCGAATCAGGGAATTCCTTGCTGGCCTTTTCTGCCATCCTTGTTATTGCCCCAGCAGTACGATGACGTAAGGTGCGTAAATCATTTGTGCCTGTATGGATCACAATGTGTTGAGGGCTCCCGATGGTGTCTTTGCTCAGGACCTTCATTGCATGGTCTGTGGTGCTGCACGTTTTAACCAATACCTGGAGACCTGGGAACAGCCTCTGGGGTTCCAGAAACCTCCCGTTGGAATCAGTGAGTAGGACCACCTGGGGGGCAGGAGGTTGGGTGAAGCTAGGGCGAGGGTTGCCTGTTGACTGTGTACCTGGGGCAAGCTGTGTACCAGAAGGGGTGTCCACTAATGGTATATTGGTGGGCTGAGTGCAGCTCAGAGGGGTCGGAGCAGCCATAGGGAAGTGAGCAGCAGCTGAATCTGTGTGATTTCATTTGTCCTTTTTGGGATTTCTTGGTGATTGTCCCTGAAATTCTGGAGCTGCTTGACAGGTTCTTTTCCCTGTTTACTCATTTCCCCCTTTATTTCGGCTAATTGGGCCCGGAGTGTACAGTTTTCTTGTTTCAACTCTTCCAGAGCTCTCTTCATCTCAGAGGTGGTAGTCTCATTTTTGGTCCTCATCTGATTGAAGTCCTCCTTCAGCTGGTAGAGTTGCCTACCCTGCGCTTGTTTAAGTTCCGTGAACTCGAGTTCTAGCTGAGCCAGATTCTCTCTCAGCTGGCGGCTTGAATTATGAGGTGTAGGGGGGGTAGAGATGGCCATGGCAGCAATTGTCTCTAGTGGACTGTCATCTTCATAGTTATCCAGGTGGGTATTTGGTGCATTTTTTCATTTACTTTCTGTTTTAGCAGGGGAAAGATCCCTTCAAAAGAGTCCAGGTTTTCTGAGTTTCCTTGTATCATGATCTTGCCTTTATTATAGTATGCGATAGTAAGGCTAGGATCATCTTTATCCAGGCTTTGATCTTTGCATACTTTTAGTCTGCCCCCATATCCAATACCCTCACTATTGACATATGGGTAATTTTCAAGCAGAGTGTCTGTCCATGGAGAGATGTATTTAGTGAAGAATATGAGGTTACACTTCTTCCTACACCCTTGATGTTGGGCGTAATCAGCGTAAAGGACCTCTGGGTTTTCCTGGATGGTTTTGTCCTTATGTTTATCTTTTGCATTTCTGCTTTTGCATTTTTCTGGGTATGCTATTTCCCAGCTCTTTGTTCTGCTTGCGATGCTGCTTCGATCTATCTGATCTGCCTGCAGCATTTTATCTGATTGTTTATTTATTTATTTATTTATCAATTTATTTATTTATTCCCCTTTCCAAGTTTTCGTGTTTTCACACCCTGTCCCACTTTAGGTATAGTTTTCAGGGGTTCATTCTAGCTATAGCTATTTTGGGTAAGTTTAAGTTTGTTGGATAAATTCAGTTTAAATAGGTTTTGGCCACACAGACCTTCTTGGGTCGACCAGCCTCGGGCCAGATTTCATGGGCTGTTTACTCACGGGCCTCGTGGGGCTGCAGCAAACGGAGGGTCTCTGTCGCACAGCGCACACCCGGCTCTCTCTCTCTCTCACAGCGAGGGCTGGGGTGGGCTGGCTTTATATCTGTTCTTCACAGGGAACGGGACCCGCCCGCAGTGTAGGGAGTTCGCCGACTCCAGGTTTCGGTGCCTGTGGTCCTGGCCTCCAGCGTCTCTCTCTCTCTCTCTCTCTCTCTCCCGCGGGTCCCGACCCGATCTCCCGTTTAGGTGAAGCACGGCGATGGAGACCGCTACAAACGTAAGTTAGGGGGATATTTCTCCCTCCCCACACGGCCCCCGAGTCCCAAATCCTCGCCCTCTGGGGACGACAGCAACGATCAATAATCGATAATTCTCCCGGGACTCACGCAAGTATCACCGCGGGCGCCGCCATCTTGGATCTCCCTCTCTCTCTCTCTCTCTCTCTCTCTCTCTCTTTCAATTTCAATTTCAATTTAAAACTTTATTGGCATGATACAAAAAACATTGTTATATTGCCAAAGTATGAAACATGACATACATATTTAAGATGCATAAGTATAAATACAAGTATACAGTGCATAGATAGATATGTTCCTGTACATAAACTCGCAAGAGGCCTATAGCCTTTTATTGATTGCTACACGTTCTTGCAGCTGTAAGCAGTACAACAGGATAGCTAATTTAGCAATTCAATATTAATTTCTTAGTGTCAGTTAATGTCAATTAGTGTGCGCGTACATATGTGCATATTGGTCATTCACCGTCTCTCAGGTTATGGCATGCTGTTACGTATTGTGCACCAAGATGTGCCGTATTTCCTTCACCAAGGATTATTCTTAGTTTTGATGTATCGTCTAGTTCCTTAAAGTCAGGGGTTGCCTGACTGAGTTTTTTTTTTCTCTCTCTCTTTCGTTTTTTTTTACTATAATATGTTACTATAGTTTATAATATGTTTTGCTTCTAATAAAAATATTAAAATATAAAGCACTTGTGACCCATGAAGCTCTGTGCAGCCCACGTGCCGTCAGCGCTGCTTTGAGCCGTCAGTTTCAACCGGGGCTGAAGGCAGCTGAAATTCTGCCTTTGCAGCACTGCGCATGCGCAACAGCCTACTGCGCATGCGCAGCGCTGGTTTCTTGGCGGGGTTTTCAAATATGGATTGTCATTATTTTAAGTGTATCTTAGGAAACAAAGAGAGAAGAATGGAGTTTGTGTACCGATAATGTGGTAAGTACATTTTGTGTTTATGTTTTTAAATACCGTATTTCCCGGGGTGTGGGGGTGGGGGGAGAGTTCCTTTCACAGCGTTTGGGGAGTCTGGCCCGGGGTAAAGTTGCGGGGAGGGCACGAATGTTGTGATGGAGGGGATCGGGATCATGCCACTTGCGACGCTCCTTGCACGGAGGCGTGCAATGCCACCGCATTGAGGCCGGGGGGGGAGAAGGATTTGCGGGCAGTGGCTGACATGAGCGAGGTCGGCGAGCGGCAGGTGAGAGGTGTTCAGACGGAGAGCAGTGCCAGAGGTGAGCGGGCCGGCAGAAGGCTCTGAAGTGTGGGCCAGTTCTGCTGTCGGCTCCCGGCGGCCACTCGCAGCCACCTGAGCTGCTTCTATGCCCGGCTACAATGCGGTGGCGCCCGGAGCCCGGAGAGCTGCGGCAGCGGTGAGTGAGTGAGTTACTGGCATTATGCCCGATCCCCTCCTTCTCAACACTCCTGCCCTCCCCGCAACTTTACCCCTGGCACGCTGTGAAAGGAACTCTCCCCCCAATAGGTCTCTTGAACAAGTGTTGTCATTCAATTAGATAACAGCTGATTCAACTTTTCCCTGTGCTCCCGTTTTTCCCACCATCTCTCCACCTGCCATTACCCTTCACCCCCCCTCCCATTCAGTAATTCAGAATAAAGGAGACTTGGAAGCCTTGGGCAAATTGAATTGTTACTGTCTTTATTTTTATTTTTTACTTTTACGGAGAGAACAATCCGCGCATGCGCGGTTTAATTTTTTTTTTAAGCTGACTGAATGCCTACCTTGAGTAATTACTCATGGCCCGTGCCTGTTCCAAAGTCTTTTGCCATAGCCCTCTTAAAGATTGTTCTTGTTCTTGTATTTGTTCTTCCATGGTAGAAATAAGTCCTTCTTCCTCAGATTCTCCCTCAGAATCTTCAGAAGTTACTTTCTCTTGCTCTTGAAGAACCTGCAATCAGGTTCTTTGTCTAGTCTGAGGTCGAGTCAGCAGAATCCGTTTACTCATTTAAAAATACGGGTATCCAGCCGGTATACGTCGATTTCTGATGACGTCACTTACATGGGATGGAGCCATCTTGAGGAACGGCTGCAAAACAGCAGCCGTCCGTTAATTGTACTTTTTTACTACGTTTTTTTTTTTTAGTTTTCTTTAAGTCTTTGTTTTTATTTATTTTGCCTTTAATGTGGGGGGATCAAGGGGAAACCACTTCCTGGTCCCTACCTGGTCGGTGAGGCAGCCTTCTCTCCGGCTGCCCATTCGACCCGTCCTCGCGGCCTACCAACGGGCGTGGAGCGGCGTGGAGCGGCGTTTCCTGGCGGGAACCGCACAGCACCCTCAGCTTCGGTGGCGGCACGGCGCTGGAGCGCTACTGTGCAGCGGAGCGGGCGATGCCTTGCCTGGGTCGCCGCGCTGGACCGACGCGCTGGAGCTCCGGTGAGCTGGACCGCCGAGCTCAACACCTCCGGGACTGGAGCGACCATCCGCGGGCGGCGGCACCGACTCCAACACCGGGAGCCTTGAGCTCCAAGTCGGCGCGGCCTTGTCGGCTTCAGGTGCTGCGGACGCCTGCGGGAAATCGGCCGTTCCAGCCGTAGTTACGGCCTCCGGTGAGGGATGCGGCCGTTCCAAGTGGCCCAGCTGCTGGAGGACTCTTCCGACGCCGGGGCTACATCACCCGGCGAGAACGGCCAGGATCATCGGGCCTTCGTAGAGGCAATAGCGGGGGCTTCATTTGGCCTGAGTTTTTTGGGTGAACTGGGGCTGGGGACTGGACATTGTGCCTTCCCCCACAGTGGAAATCATTGTGGGGGGATGATTTTTGTATGTAATTGTTTGTAATTGTATTTGTTAGTCTGTGTTCAAGATGGCGGTCGGAGGGGAGAGTGGATGCTGGCGTTAAATTGCCGCTGCTCTCTCCTCAAGTTGTGCTTCTGATTTTCTTTTTTTTGTGTTTTTGGAAGGAATTCTATCCCTGATTTATGTATTGGTCTTTATAACCTATTTTTTTTAAATTCTGATTATATGTTTTCTATAAATCTCTGTATGGTGTCCTTGAGACCTCGGTATAAGGCGCCCGTAAATAAAATCCATTATTATTATTAATACGCGACGTCGGGCATCTGCCGGTAAGTGTTTTTCAGTCCGTTTTGCTTTCCAGGTATTTTAATGCGTTTTAACGCATTTTTCGGAGCAGAGCTAAAAGGAGCGCCTCTAAAAGGCCTGTCTCACGAGTCTGCGGTCATTGGCGGCGAAACAGGAAGAATCTACCGCTCCTGGGCCGCCATAGACCGCGCACTCGGTCAAACGCACAATTCCGGGGCTGTGCGGCATTGTTCCCAACACCGCACGGTGCTAAAATAAAACCAACACTGTTCAAAAAACTTTTCCTACCGCACAGCCTCCGCCAGTGAGGCACGAGTGCAGCACGGCCGTCGCCACAGCCGCCGCCAGTGTGGCACGAGCGGCGTGCGTCGAACTTGCATTGCCACAGCCTCCGCCAGTGAGGCACGAGTGCAGCACGGCCGTCGCCACAGCCGCCGCCAGTGTGGCACGAGCGGCGTGCGTCGAACTTGCATCGCCACAGCCTCCGCCAGTGAGGCACGACCGCCGCCACAGCCGCCGCCACAGCCTCCGCCAGTGAGGCACGTGTGCGGCACGGCCGCCGCCACAGCGCCGCGATCAGGACGGCCGCTGCCACAGCCCCGCAGATACGAAATGACATCATCGCAGTCGGCCCGCCCTTTTTTTTTTCTTACCGCAAGCTCCTGGGACCAGCCGTACTTAAATCACTCGGCCCCCGCGCAGCACCCGTGCGGCGCTCCCGTGGCATAGGCTCGCCGCTCTCGCCGTTGCCGTGCGGTCCCCTCTACCGGCGACGCCGCGCTTCACCGCCGATGACCGCAACACCGCCGATGACCGCAACACCGTAAGACAGAGCCTTTACTGCTCTTTGGCGCCACCGGAAGTCTTCCGGGTATCTATTCCTCGGAGTGCAGGAGGGCGAGGGTGATCTTATAGATGTGTTGAAAATCATGAGAGGAATAGATCGGGTAGATGCACAGAGTCTCTTGCCCAGAGTAGGGGAATCGAGGAACAGAAGACATAGGTTCAAGGTGAAGGTGAAAAGATTTAATAGAAATCTGAGGGGTAACATTTTCAACAAAAGGTGGTGGGTGTATGAAACAAGCTGCCAGAGGAGGTAGTTGAGGCTGGGACTATCCCAACGTTTAAGAAACAGTTAGCCCAGGTACATGGATAGGACAGGTTTGGAGGAATGTGGACCAAGCTCAGGCAGGAGGCACTAGTGTAGCTGGGTCATGTTGGTCCGTGTGAGGAAGTTGTGCCGAAGGGCTTGTTTCCACATTGTATCACTCTATGACTATAAATTAATGTCTCAACATTAGTCACTGAAAGTAAGCATGCTGGTACAGCAGGCAGTGAAGAAAGCATGGGTTATTGGGAGAAGGGAGGAGAATGGGATTGAGAAGGAAGGATAGATCAACCATGATTGAATGGCGGAATGGACTCGAGGGGCTAAATGGCCTAATTCTGCTCCTGTGAATTATGAACTTACGAAAAATGTGACAAATCTGTTTCAGAAGATGATCTATTGTACTAGTGTATGCAATGAATTGATGGATAACATACAGAGGAAACATATTACTGTAACTCTCTGCACCGGGCAATAAAGAGATCATTGAACCATTGAAGTCTTGATATATTTCTTAAAGTGTTGACCGTTGCCAGTTACCCTCAATATCGCTATCCTTCTAAAGTTTCTGGGAGGACATCCTTGTTATCTCATTTAAGTACTTGCAGTGTTTCCATTTGTTCTTTCAACAGAGCGAATCTGCTATAGATGTTTTTACTTTTTGTGAAACATCCTCTATCAGCCTTGTTGACTCTAGGTGTGTTTAAGAAGGAACTGCAGATGCTGGAAAATCGAAGCAAGACAAAAGTGCTGGAGAAACTCAGCGGGTGCAGCAGCATCTATGGAGCGAATGAAATAGGCAATGTTTCGGGCCAAAACCCTTCTTCAGACTGATGTAGGGTGGGGAGAAGAAAGGAAAAAGGAAGAGGAGGAGCCCGAGGGTTGAGGGAGAGCTGAGAGGGGGAGGAGACAGCAAGGGCTACCGGAAATTGGAGAATTCAATGTTTATGCCGCTCGGGTGCAGACTGCCCAAGCGGAATATGAGGTGCTGCTCCTCCAATTTCCGGTGGTGCTCACTCTGGCCATGGAGGAGGCCCAGGATAGAGAGGTCGGATTCGGAATGGGAGGGGGAGTTTGAAGTGCTGAGCCACCGGGAGATCCGGTTGGTTAATGCGGAGGTGTCCGGCGAAACGATCGCCACGCCTACGCTTGGTCTTACCGATGTAGATCAGCTGACATCTAGAGCAGCGGATGCAATAGATGAGGTTGGAGGAGATGGAGGTGAACCTCTGTCGCACCTGGAACGACTGCTTGGGTCCTTGAATGGAGTCGAGGGGGGAGGTAAAGCGATAAGTGTAGCATCTCTTGCGGTTGGAAGGGAAAGTGCCCGGGGAGGGGGTGGTGCGGGAGGGAAAGGAAGAATTGACCAGGGAGTTATGGAGGGAGCGATATTTGCGGAAAGAAGACAGGGGGGGAGATGGGAAGATGTGGCGAGTGGTGGGGTCACGTTGATGGTGGTGAAAATGACGGAGGACTATTTGTTGTATGTGACGGCTAGTGGGGTGAAAGGTGAGGACTAGGGGGACTTTGCCCTTGTTACCAGTGGGGGGATGGGGAGAAAGAGCAGTGTTACGGGGTATGGAAGAGACCCTGGTGAGAGCCTCATCTATAGTGGGGGAGGGGAACCCCCGTTCCCTGAAGAATGAAGACATTTCCGATGCCCTGGTGTGAAACACCTCATCCTGGGAGCAGATGCGGCATAGACGGAGGAATTGGGAGTAGGGGATGGAGTCCTTACCGGAAGCAGGGTGGGAAGAAGAGTAGTCAAGATAGCCATGGGAGTCAGTGGGTTTATAGTGGATGTCGGTCAGAAGTCTATCACCTGCGATGGAGATAGTGAGGTCAAGAAATGGTAGGAAAGTGTCGAAAATGGTCCAGGTGTATTTGAGTGCCAGATGGAAGTTAGTGGTGAAGCGGATGATGTCAGTCAGTTGTGTGTGGGTGCAGGAGGTGGCACCAAAGCAGTCGTCGATGTAGCGGAGGTAGAGGTCGGCGATGGGGCCCTGGTACGCCTCGAACAAGGATTGTTTGACGTACCCGACAAAGAGGCAGGCATAGCTGGGGCCCATGCGCGTGCCCATAGCTACGCCTTGTATTTGGAGGAAATGGGAGGAGTCAAACGAGAAGTTATTGAGGGTGAGGACTAACTCCGCTCGGCGGAGGAGAGTATCAGTGGACGGGTATAGGTTGATTCTCCGGTCGAGGAAGAACCGGAGGGCTTTGAGACCATCCTGGTGGGGGATGGACGTGTAGAGTTACTGGACGTCCATGGTGAAGGTGTGGGGACGGGAGCCTAGAGAATGGAATGCCCGGAGACGACGGAGAGTGTGTGAGGTGTCTTGAACATAGGTAGGGAGGGATTTAATCAACGGGGATAGGATGGAGTCAAGGTATATGGAAATAAGTCCGGTGGGGCACGAACAGGCAGAGACAATGGGTCTACCAGGACAGTTAGGTTTGTGGATTTTGGGGAGAAGGTAAAATCGGGCCGTGCGGGGCTGGGGAACGATGAGGGTGGAGGCTCGGGGGGGGCAGGGAGCCGGAGTGGATGAAGTCATTGATGGTGCTAGAGATAGTGGCCTGGTGCTCGTCTGTGGGGTCATGGTCCAGGAGTAAGTAGGGGGAGGTATCTGAGAGTTGGCGCGTGGCCTCAGCTTTGTAGAGATCGACGCGCCAGACTACCATGGCACCTCCCTTGTCGGCGGGTTTGATAACCCAGTCTGGGTTGTTGCGGAGTTAGTCGATGGCTGTATGTTCGGTGGTGGGGGGGGGGGGGGGAGATTGGAGTGATTTCTACTCTAAGTGTGTGATCTTTCACAATGTTCAGCTACTTTCCAGTTCTCTCGACCAGCTACCCTGTTGTTGGTCCTGGCAGAGCGCTAGATAGCCCAAACCTATGGTTTTATTAATCAACCCTGCTGCAGACAAGCGACCTCTGGAGAAACCTACAGAAATGAGGCCTCCCATTAATTGTTGAAAATTAAGGACAGGAAGAGGGAATGATCATAAGATCATAAGTGATAGGAGTAGAATTAGGCCATTTGACCCATCGATCCTAATCCACCATTCAATCATGGCTGATGTCCCTCTCCTTCCTACCTCTGATACATAACCTCTGATACCCGTACTAATCCAGAATCTATCTGTTTCCCCCTTAAATATATACACTGGCTTTGCCTCCACAGCCTTTTGTGGCAAATAATACCACAGATTCACCACCCTCTGTCTAAGGAAATTCCTCCTCATCCCCTTCCTGAAGGAATGTCCTTTAATTCTGAGACCATGACTCTAGTCCGAGACTCTACCACCAGTGGAAACATCCTCATCACTTCCACTCTTTCCAAGCCTTTCATTATACTGTTTTGTTTTAGAGGGAACTGCAGATGCTGGAAAATCGAAGGTACACAAAAATGCTGGAGAAACTCAGCGGGTGCAGCAGCATCTATGGAGCGAAGGAGATAGGCAACAATTCGGCCCAAAACGTTGCCTATCTCCTTCGCTCCGTAGATGCTGCTGCACCCACTGAGTTTCTCCTTTCATTATACTGTACTTTTCAATATGGTCCCCTCTCATTCTTCTAAACTCCAGCGAATAAAGGCCCAGTGCCGTCAAATGCTGATTATATGTTAACCTGCGCATTCCTGGTATCATTCTTTTAAACCTCCTCTGGAGGCTCTCCAGATATGGTTTCCAGAATTGCTCACAATATTCAAAATGCAGCCTGACGGGCCTCAGCATCACATACCTGTCTTTGTATATAATCACTCTCGAAATAAATGCTAGCATTGTGTTTGCTTTCTTTACTACTGATTTGACTTGCAGATTATTTTTTTGGAAATCCTACACCAGTTCTCCCAAGTCCCTTTGCACCTCTGATTTCTGGCTTCTTTCCTGTAGATGATATATGCATGTGCCTTTAATATAGTGACCTCATCACTACTAACCACTCCCCATATCACAAGTATAACTACAACCTCCCCACCCACAGATCGCTCTCTAGTTCCTGTGACAGACCACGTACAGCTAGTGCAATATGTAATGCTCCAGTATGAATAAAGATAGTAAAGTAACGATGTGTCATTATAGCATCTTTACATGGTGTCATACCTCTTACCTTGCGCCTCCTGTCTATCGGTTTATCATTTAATTTTGTCCCAGTTTTTTGTTTCCCCTACCTTCTCATTTCCTCGTTATGGCCACTTCTGCCCGTAAGCCTGATGTGCTTGTTTTCGATTCAAACATTGCCCATCGATGGGATGTTTTCAAACGTGACTTTGACCACTATGTCACGATCGCTCATCCTGCCGCCACCCCAGAGCTCACAGCCTCTCTGCTTCTCAACTTGGCTGGTCCCGAGGCCCTGGCTCGCTCAGACTTCTTCGTCTACGCTGCGGGAGAATCTGCTCGGGACCCGGTATGTCTGGTGGCTAAGTTTAATGCTATTTGTGACATTTCGAACAAACTGCATCTTAGAACGTTTTAAACTGTTCGCGCGGCGTCAGCTCCCTGGGGAATCTGCAGAGAACTATGTCTCTGCGCTGCGGCACCTGGCCAGGCGCTGCCGCCTCAACACGCTGACCCCCGAGGAGATTATTAGGGACCTTCTGGTTTACGGTCTACGCGATGATAAGCTCAGGGCCGAACCTTTGCGGAGGCCCGATCTGACTTTCAACGATGCAATGCACGCCACCCGCTTGGCTGAGGCTGTCACCTCGGCTGTGTCACCGGCTGACCAGGAGATTAACCTTGCCAGCACTTCCAGCCGTCTGATGAACTCGCCCCGGTCGCGGCCCCCGGGGTCGCTCACTGCTCAAGGGGGACGTGCCCCGGGGTTCAGAACTGCTCCCGGGGGACGTGCCCGGCAAAGGTGCCCTAATTGTAACTTCACCACTCATCAATACAATGTATGCCCTGCCTCGGGTAAAACGTGTAATGTCTGCAAGAAATTGAACCATTTCGCTGCGGCCTGTCGTTCCGTGGGAAGCCTTTCGCTGCTCCGAGGTGCAATTTAAACAACCTGTTACAAACTGATAGTGAGCTCAGCTCCCGTGCTATTTCGACGGACAGTCTGTATCTGAATCCGACTCTTCTCAGGGGGAGAACAGCCTGTTTACTGTGTTAGGCGCACCTGCTATGATAACAGACCCTTCAGTGCGAGTGTGAACAACTCGACCTTCACTGCTAAGATTGACACCGGGGCGGTTGCGAACGTTACGTCAACAACACTCTTCAAAAAGATAAGAACTAATGAGCAGATTTTTTCTGACAGCTCAACTTTGCATGCCTACGGGGGAGGGGTTCTTACTCCTGTGGGCAAGGCTACGCTAAGCTGCAAGATACTGGAGTCCTCTCGGCCCCTCACCTTCTATCTCCTCGATCAAAAATGCATTACCCTGCTGGGTATCCAGGCATGCCAGGAAATGGGCCTGGTATCCTTCCACCGTGACATTCACCAGGTGCAGGCCCTCATGGACCCGTTGGCCGAATACCCCGACCGCTTTGATGATGAGCTGGGCAAACTGCCCTGCAGCTACAAGATTGCAGTAGACCGCAAAGTCGAACCAGTGGTCAATTCACCTCACCGTGTCTCCTTCGCCATGAAGGCCAGAGTAGAGTCGACGCTACACAGTATGGTAAAATGGGCATCCTAAAGGCGGTCATCGAGCCCACCAGGTGGGTCTCCACCATGGTTGCTGCCGTGAAAAAGGACAAAAGCAAGATACGCATCTGCATCAACCCCAAAGACCTCAACCTGGCCATTAGACGCCCACACTACCCTATGAGAACGGTAGAGGAAGTCGCTGCACAGGTTGGTCCGGCAACGGTTTTTCTGTCCTCGATGGCAAAAGCTCCTTCTGGCAAATACCACTTGACGAGCAGTCCTCCATCTTGACAACTTTCGCCACCCCCTTCGGCAGATTTCGGATTCTCCGAATGCCATTCGGAATCAACTCTGCCAGCGAGGTATTCCAACGGACAATGGAACAGCTGTTTTCCGATCGACCGTGCGCCATCATCATTGACGACATCCCCGTTTACGGTAAGGACGTCGCCGAACACGATTTCAACCTCCGCCAGGTCCTGGACCGGGCCCGGGAAATCAACTTGAAGCTGAACCCCAAGAAGTGCCGATTTCGAGTCCCGGAGGTCACCAAGTTGGACATGTATTCACCGCCGAGGGGCTGAAACCGGACCCGCAAAAAACGGCTGCCATTTCCGAGATGCCTTCTCCTACTAATGTGGCAGGCCTACAACGCTTCCTGGGCATGGTGAACTACCTGGGGAAATTCATCCCCGACCTCAGCGAGCTCAGCGCTCCCCTGAGGGAATTGATAAAAAAGGACACGTCCTGGGTTTGGTTCCCCCACCACCAGAAGGCCTTCGACATCCTTAAATCCAAGCTAATCAGCACCCCCACACTCAAGTTTTTTGACCTCCAGCGTCCCATTGTCCTCACCTGCGACGCCTCTCAGTTCGGACTCGGTGCCGCCTGTCTCCAGGTCCATGACGGCCTACAGCTGCCTGTCTGCTTCGCATCCCGCACCATGTCCATCACCGAACAGCACTACGCGCAGATCGAGAAGGAGCTACTGGCCGTGGTGTTTGCCTGCTCCAAATTCAAAGACTACGTCCTGGGCAACACTTTCACCTTTGAAACTGACCACCAGCCGCTTGTCACCATCCTCAACAAGTCGATCCATGTAGCCTCATCCCGCCTGCAGCGCATGATGCTGCAACTCCAACGCTTCACTTTCGATGTGGTTTATTGTAAGGGCAAGGACATGTTCATGGCCGACACGTTGTCTCGCGCCCCGCAAACGTCCACCGTTCGCCACCCATATGAGATGTCTGATCTAATGGTGCTCCAAGTGAACATCGTCCCTTCACAGCAGATGAAGTCCCTGGTTGAACACACTACCAATGACCCTGCCCTGCAACAGCTGTCTGCCATCATCCAGCGGGGCTGGCCCGACCGTCGTTCCGCATTGCCGGCTGGCGCCGTGCCCTACTTCCTGGTCCGTGACGAGCTCATATTACACGACGGCGTGCTGGTGAAGAGTCACAAGGTGGTCGTGCCTGCTGCACTGCACGACCACTATTTTCAGGTTGCTCACCGCGGACATCCTGGGGCCGAAGCCACCGTGTCTCTCGCCCGGAGCCAGTTCTATTGGCCGGGTATGGCCCAATACATCCGGGAGAGGGTCTCCTCGTGTTCCACCTGCAACAGTCTCGCCCCCCACCAGCAGCGCCAGCCGCTTCTGCAGCAGCCTGCGCCCGAACTGCCCTGGATGGCGGTTGCCGTCGACATTTTCGAGTGGCGGGGCAAACACTTCCTGGTTCTCGTTGACTCCTACTCCAGCTGGTTCGAGGTCGACCGGCTGCGCTCCCTAACCTCTTCGGCCGTCATCCACAAGTTAGGCCCTCATTTTGGCACCTTTGGCCCCCCGGCAAGCCTGCAGTCGGACAATGGCAGCCAGTTTACGAGCTCCGAGTTTAAAGCTTTCGCTTCCAGATGGAACTTCCACCATTTCACCAGCAGCCCGGAGTACCCGCAAAGCAACGGTCTGGCCGAGCGTGCCGTCCGCAGTGCAAAGAACCTGCTGGAACAATGTCGTGGTATTAACTCCGATTTCTATCTGGCCCTCCTCAACCTCCGCAACATTTCCCGCGACTCTGCCATGGGTTCCCCTGCTCAGCGGCTCATGTCTCGCGCTACCAGACTCCCGCTCCCTGTGGCCCAGCGCTCCCTCATACCGTCTGTCCTCACGCCTGCGGCGGTTCAGAAACGCATTGCCTTCAGGCACGATGTCCAAAAGCGTTCCCATGACAGGTCCTGCCACCCGCTGCCGCGCCTCTTCCCCGGTCAAGTTGTCCGCATGCAGACCCCTTCCGGTCACTCCAAGCTCGCTACCGTCATCGGCTCTGCGGGGTCGCCCAGGTCTTATCTCGTTGACCATGCGGGATCCATTTACCGACGGTCCCGCCAGCACCTTCGGCTCGTCAACGAGCCGCGTCCGCCTGCCGCGGATCCCTTTGCTCCCCCACTACCGTTTCTGCGTCCGGGCAATGCTCTGCCCGTCCTTCCTAACATGCAACAGTCTACACCACCTCAACTCCTTCCGTCCCACCCTACTCCGGCTAGTCCTCGCTCGCCTGCCCGCGCTCTGCCCGCTCCTGATCCCGCATCACCTCCGGTTCTGGTGCCGCGGTCTCCTCCGTCTCCTCCTGTTTCCCCCTTTCAGGTTCGTCTGCCCCCATCGGTGCCTCTTCTTCCTGCCGGAAGGGAGGATGGCGAGATGCGAACCCGGTCGGGACGTCTTGTCAAACCGCCTGTCCGCTATGGCGATTTTGTTTAACTGTCCTAGCGCATGAGCCGTGGTCGCCCTGTCACTATGGTATTTGCCTGTCGTTTCCAAGGGGAAGGATGTAGATGATATATGCATGTGCCTTTAATATAGTGACCTCATCACTACTAACCACTCCCCATATCACAAGTATAACTACAACCTCCCCACCCACAGATCGCTCTCTAGTTCCTGTGACAGACCACGTACAGCTAGTGCAATATGTAATGCTCTAGTATGAATAAAGATAGTAAAGTAACGATGTGTCGTTATAACCTCTTTACATTTCCCCATTTAGAAAATAATCTAGACCTTTATTCCTGCAACCAAAATGCATGACTCCACATTTTGCTACACAATATTCCATCTGCTACTTCTCTGCTCACTCTCCCAATCTATTCAACACCTTCTGCAGATTCCATGATTTCTCTACACTACCTGCCCCTCCACCTAGTTTCATATCACCAGAAAACTTGGCCATTCAATCTCCTCATCCAAATCATTAATACACAACGTGAAGAGCAGTGGCCCCAGCACCGAGTCCTGCAGAACCCCGCTAGTCACTGGCAGCCAACTAGAAAACCCCGCTTTATTGCCATTCTTTGCCTTCTGCCATCCAGCCAACCTGATATCCATGATAGTATCTGCCCTTTGATACCATGCGTTTTCATCTTCCCTTGCAGCCTCTCATGTGGCACCTTATCAATGGATTTTCTGAAAATCTAGGTTACAACATCTACTGACTGCTTGTCCTGCTATTTACTTCTTCAGTAAGGCAGTCGTCAAGTTTCCGCATGGTAGGCTGCTCTGGAAGGTTTCAAGGTGAAAGGCATGGGATCCAAGGAGAGATAGCTGAATGGATAGCAAATTGGGTTCATGGAAGGAAGCAGAGGGTGGTGGATGGTTGCTTCTCAGATGTGGCCTGTGATTAGTGGTGTGCCTCAGGGTTCGGTGCTGGGCCCATTATTGTTTCTCATCTACATCAATGGTTTTGATCAGAACATACAGGGCAAGATTAGCAAGTTTGCTGATGATACATAATTGAGTGTTTTTGCAGATAGTGAAGATGGTTGTGAAAGTGTGCAGCAGGATCTGGATTGATTAGCCAGGTGGGCTCAGGAATGGTTGATGGAATTTAATACAGAGAAGTGTGAGGTGTTGCATTTTGGGATGTCTAACAAGGACAGTAAATGGTAGGCCTCTGGTGAGATTTGTAGTGCAGAGGATCGAGGAGTGCAGGTGCACGGTTCCTTGAAGGTCGAGTCGCAGGTCAAACAGGCTTTAGGCACATTGGCCTTCATCAATCAGAGTACTGAGAATAGACGTTGGGAGGTCATGTTGCAGTTGTATAAAACGTTGGTGAGACCGCATTTAGAATATTGTGTACAATTCTGGCCACCATGTAGGAAAGATATTGTCTAGCTTGAAATGTTTCAAAAAGGATTTACGAGGATGTTGCAAGGACTAGAGGATGTGAGCTATAAGGATTGGTTGAGTAGGCTGGGTATCTATTCCCTGGAGCGCAGGACGATGAGGGCTGATCTTATAGAGGTGTACAAAATCATGAGAGGAGTAGATCGAGTAGATCCACAGTGTCTTGCTCAGAGTGGGGGATTCGAGGTCCAGAGGACATAGGTTCAAGGTGAAAGGGAAAAGATTTAATAGGAATCCAAGGGGTAACTTTTTCAAATGGGCGGTGGGTGTATGCAACAAGCTGCCAGAGGAGGTTGTTGAGGCTGGGACTATCCCATCGTTTAAGAAACAGTTAAACGGGTACAAGGATAGGACAGGATTGAAGGGATGTGGGCCAAGCGCAGGCAACTGGGTCTAGGGTAGCTGGGACATAGTTGGCCGGTGTGGGCAAGTTGTGCCGAAGGGCCTGTTTCCACAATGTATCACTCTATGACTCTAAAGGTGTTTGAATGAGGGTTTGAAATGGAAATGGTGGAAGCAATTCATCAAACAGGTTGTTCCTGGCCAGACTGGTTACAAGGTAAAGCAAAACATAACGAGCTGGAAGACTCAGCAGGTAAGACTGCATTTGCAGAGGGAATCGACAGGCAATGTTACGAGTCATGACTCTTCTACGGGGAGGAGGATTAGGGTCAGCAGCAAGCAGGGAATGGTAGGTCCTCTCTGTGTCAATTGTGGGTGAGGTGTTCCAAACTTCTCGCACATGACCACAAGGACATGAGGATGTTTGCCGCATTTGAAGGCCTGCAAGCAGAGGTGGGGCTGACTAGGACATTATTCCTTGGAGCGCAGGAGGCGGAGGGTGATCTTACAGATATGTATAAAAATCATGAGGGGAACAGACAGGGTCTTTTTCCCAGCGTAGGGGTATCAAGAACCAGAGAGCACAAGTCTAAGATGAGTGGGGAAAGATTATAAAGTGGTCCCAACACACATCGTTTTTTCACTATCTATGGAAGGAAAAGCGTGGGAAGTACAGTTTAACCTGGGCAGGAGCAAGGTGTTGCACTTTGGGAAGGCAAATGTAATGCGAAACCATAGAGTTATTAGCAAGACCTTTCACACCATTGAAGCACAGAGGGATCTTGTGGTCCAAGTACACAGCTCCATAAAAGTAGCAACAAAATCCATCAAGCTGAACTGCACAGAAACAGGACTTTCAGCCCACCTTGCCCATACTGACCATTTTGACAATCTGGACTAGTCCCATTTGCCTATGTTTGGTCCAGATCCCTCTCAATTTTGGAGATACAAATTACTTGGCACCCCATCCACTGAAAAGTTGCTCTTTCTGTCTCCCCCCCGCCCACCACTTCAAAGGTTCAAAAGTTCAAAGGTTTGTTTATTGTCACGGGTACCAATTAAGATACAGTGTGTAGATTAACCCTTATTAATTCATACCATTTATAACCTGCACCACACAAATGTGCATGCCACCCTTTACATGGTATTTCGGTTCTTACACAAAGACTCTCTCTCTCTCTCTCGTTCTCTCTCACAAGCCAGCGAAGCCAGACGCGAGCAGCTGGCTGTTTGAATGTTCCTGTTTACTTAATGGAATAAATTTGATTTCACCATGTGTGTGTATTTCATAAGGGTCGCCGATAAACATGGTGTCAGTCTTAAATCACATCTCCAACTATTTTGCTTGGATTTATCTTAGTTTTTTTTACATCGAATCATGGATAGTTCCTTACCGAGACCAGATCCTTTGGTGTTCGACAGTGAGCTTGCTGAACGGTGGCGCATTTCGAGGTGGAATTCAGGATTTTCATTGATGCTGCCCACCCTGCAGCTGCACCCCACACCGTTGTGTCAATTCTACTCAATGTGGCAGGCACAGAGGCTGCCCTGCGGGCACAGGATTTCCACTATGCCCCAGAACATACCGATCCGGTACCACATGTTGTGACCCCAGCAGAGCCAATCAGAGACCCGGTCTGCCTCCTCCGAAAGTTCAGAGACCTGTGCCAACTTCGCACCAACGTTATCATGGAGCACCACAAGTTTTTTTTCCCGCAGCCAACAAGAGGGCGAAACGGTTACATAGAAACATAGACATAGAAAATAGGTGCAGGAGTAGGCCATTCGGCCCTTCGAGCCTGCTGATCATGGCTGATCATCCAACTCAGTATCCTGAGAATTCCAGAGATTCACCACTCTCTGTGTGAAAAATGATTTTCTCATCTCGGTCCTAAAAGATTATCCTTAAACTGTGACCGCTTGTTCTGGACTTCCCCAACATCGGGAACAATCTTCCTGCATCTAGCCTGTCGAACCCCTTAAGAATTTTGTACGTTTCTATAAGACCCCCCCTCAATCTTCTAAATTCTAGCGAGTACAAGCCGAGTCTATCCAGTCTTTCTTCATATGAAAGTCCTGACATCCCAGGAATCAGTCTGGTGAACCTTCTATGTACTCCTGTTGAATCCTACATTGGTGCCCTCAAGAGCATTGCATCCAGATGCCACTTCCAAGACCGCGACGTGCTCATCCGCGGCAGACTCGTATATGGCATCCTGAATGATAAGTTGAGAAATCAATTACTTTGGGATGAGGAGCTAACACTTGATAAGGTTGAACGTGCCTGCCGGGTTGCAGAATACACTGATATTCATACCAACGCCTTGGGACCGGTGCCACACTCTGCCTACGACCTGCATGCCTTCTATAGTTCCCAACGACAAGCATTAATCACTCAACAATCGCCTTAACCACCAGCAAGGGTAACTGATCATCCAGGCAATAACTGTGGTAATTACAGTGGCTCACACCCGAAATTTCATGAGCAATGCCTCACTTATGGCAAATCTTGTCAGTATTGTAAAAAGAAAGGCCACTTTATCCGGTGCTGCCACGCCTGTGCCAACAGGGCCCAGTCACAACAATCTCTCTATGCACTTGAGCACACACTTTCCTACGAGGCATTGACTGAAACAGCATTTCCAGCAGAACCACGACCGCAGCACCTGCAAGAAGTCAGCCAGTACATACATTCTTGTATTCCTGATTCTACGTCTACAGACAATGATCCCATGACAATGCTCAGTATCAACGATACCAAGGTTGCTGCAAGGATAGATACTGGAGCGAGATGTAATGTGATTTCTCTGGCAGACTTCCAAAGAATTCACAACAATTAAACTGTTCTGAATACAAACTCGAAATTACATACATTTGGTGGGGGGGAGGGAGGGGGGGGAGTGGGGGGGGGGGAATTGCAACCAGTTGGTACGGTTACATTACAGTGCCATCTAACGTCTCAAGTTTACAACTTGGAATTTTTCATCGTAAAATGGGAAGTGTTCCTCCTTCTGAGCATTGATGCATGCCCTAATATGAACATAGTTTACTTTGGCAAAACTGTATACCAGCTAACGAGCCCTCAAAGTCCTACCCAACAACTACTTGAACAAAAAAAGGCCTTTTTGACTACCACCTGGGCAAGCTTCCCACAGAACACAGTTTTAATTTGAGAAGGAGAATGTTAAATCGGAAGTGTCAGTAATGCAGTTGAACAAAGGGGACTATGAAGGCATGAGAGGGGAGCTGGCCAAGGTAGACTGGAAAGGGATCCTAGCAGGAATGATGGTGGAACAGCAATGGCAGGAATTTCTGGGCATAATCCGGAAGACGCAGGATCATTTCATTCCAAAAAGGAAGAAAGATTCTAAGGGGAGTAGGAGGCAACCGTGGCTGACAAGAGAAGTTAAGGATAGAATAAAACTAAAAGAAAAGATGTACTGTATAACACAGCAAAGAGTAGCCGGAAGCCAGAGGATTGGGAAACTTTCATAGGACAACAAAAGGAAACAAAACGGGCAATACGGTCTGAAAAGATGAAGTACGAAGGGAAGCTGGCCAGGAATATAAAGGACAGTAAAAGCTTTTTTAGATATGTTAAGGGAAAAAGAGTAGCAAAGTCAAATGTGGGTCCCTTGAAGGCAGACACGGGGGAAATTATTATGGGCAACAAGGAAATGGCAGAAGAGTTGAATAGGTACTTCGGATCTGTCTTCACTAAGGAAGACACAAACAATTTCCCAGGTGTACTGGAGGACAGAGGATCTAAGGGGGTAGAGGAACTGAAAGAAATTTTTGTTAGGCAAGAAATAGAATTGGGTAGGCTAATAGGGCTGAAGGATGATAAATCCCCTGGACCTGATGGTCTGCATCCCAGGGTCCTCAGGGAGGTGGCTCTAGAAAGAGTGGACGCATTGGTGATCATTTTCCAATGTTCAATAGATTCAGGATCATCCTGTGGATTGGAGGATAGCTAATGTTATCCCACTTTTCAAGAAAGGAGCAAGAGAGAGGTAATAATGGGGCATTTGGATAGCAGTAAAAGATTTAGTCCAAGTCAACATGGATTTATGAAAGGGAAATCATGCTTAACTAATCTTCTGGAATTTTTTGAGGATGTGACAAGTAAAATGGATGAAGGGGTGCCAGTGGATGTAGTGTATCTAGACTTTCAGAAAGCCTTTGATAAAGTCCCGCACGGGAGACTGGTGACTAAAATTAGAGCACATGGTATTGGGGGTAGGGTGTTGACATGGATAGAAAATTGGTTGGCAGACCGGAAGCAAAGTGTAGGAGTGAACGGGTCCTTTTCAGAATGGCAGGCAGTGGCGAATGGAGTGCCGCAAGGCTCGGTGTTGGGGACGCAACTGTTTACCATATATATTAATGATTTGGAAGAGGGAATTAGGAGCAACACCAGCAAGTTTGCGGATGACACAAAGCTGGGTGGCAGTGTGAGCTGTGAAGAGGATGTTAGGAGGTTGCAGGGTGACCTGGACAGGTTGAGTGAGTGGGCAGATGCGTGGCAGATGCAGTATAATATAGATAAATGTGAGGTTATCCACTTTGGCGGCAAAAACAAGGGGACAGATTATTATCTCAATGGGGTTAGGTTAGGTAAGGAGGAGGTGCAGCGAGCCCTGGGTGTCCTTGTGCACTGGTCACAGAAAGTTGGCTTACAGGTACAGCAGGCAGTGAAGAAAGCTAATGGAATGTTGGCCTTCATAACAAGAGGATTTCAGTCTAGTAGTAAAGAGGTTCTTCTGCAGTTGTATAGGGCTCTGGTGAGACCAAATCTGGAGTATTGTGTACAGTTTTGGTCTCCTAATTTGAGGAAGGACAACTTTGTGATTGAGGCAGTGCAGCATAGGTTCACGAGGTTGATCCCTGGGATGGCGGGACTGTCATATGAGGAAAGAATGAAAAGACTAGGCTTGTATTCACTGGCGTTTAGAAGGATGTGGGGGGACCTTATAGAAACATATAAAATTATAAAAGGACTGGACAAGCTAGATGCAGGAAAAATGTTCCCAATGTTGGGCGAGTCCAGAACCAGGGGCCACAGTCTTAGAATAAAGTGGAGGTTATTTAAGACTGAGGTGAGAAAAAACTTTTTCACCAAGAGAGTTGTGAATTTATGGAATTCCCTGCCACAGAGGGCAGTGGAGGCCAAGTCACTGGATGGATTTAAGAGAGAGTTAGATAGAGCTCTAGGGGCTAGTGGAGTCAAGGGATATGTTTCTATGTTTATGTAACACAGCATTGTAACAGGAAGTTATACCTGTCGTTCGTTCTCCTCACTGAATCCTGCATGCAATGAAGGACCGCGTCAAAGCTGAATTCGACAGAATGGAATAACTGGGTGTAATAGCCCCTGTCAACGACCCCTCCTCCTGGGTCTCCACCATGGTTGCAGCAGTAACGAAGAACAAAGACGAAATAAGGGTCTGCATCAAACCTAAGGAATTAAATACTGCCATCATACGGCCACACCACCCGATGTGGACAGTGGAAGAAGTAGTTGCGTACATGGGTAAAGCCAAAAGAAAATCTGTCCTAGATGCAAAGAAGTCATTGTGACAAATGCCACAAGACCATGCATCATCCACAGTAACCACATTCGCGACGCCTCGCATACTTTGATGCCAAATTACCCGTCACACTCACCTGTGATACCTCCCAATATGGACTGGGCGCTGCTTGCCTACAAGACGACAGAAAAGGCTCCAGACCAGTGGCCTATGCCTCCCGTACCATGACCGGCACTGAACACCGCTACGCCCAAATCTAAAAGGAGATACTTGCAGTAAGTCTGCCTGCAGGAAATTCAAGAACTTTATCTTTGGCAACCCGATCACGTTTGAAACCGATCACCTGGTCAGTATCCTCAGTAAGCCGACCCACACGGCACCAGTGCGCTTGCAACGCATGACGATGGAAATACAGAGATATGACATCAGACTAACCTACAAACATGGTAAGGACATGCCCTATTAGCTGACACCCTCTCACGGGCACCTCGCCCAACCTGCGAAAAACACCTGTCTGATGATGAACATGATGGGTACACGGTTATGATGGTCTCCTGCCTCCCATCTGTCAGTTTAGACATCCTAGTGTCACAAACAGCTGCAGACGAAATGCTGCAATCAATGGCCACTGTCATCCGCTGCGGCTGGCCAGATGGGCAGCACCACCTGCCCACAAGCTCACAGCCACTTTTCCCTGTCCGTGATGAACTGGTCATTCAGGACAGCGTGATAATGAAAGGACACAAGGCAGTCATCCCGACGTCTCTTCACAGCAAGTACTTCGACATTGTCCATGGGGGCCATCCCGCTGCAGAAATAAACCTTCAACATGCGAAAGGCATGCGGTTCTGGCCACAAATGGATAACTACATTCTAGAGAAGGTTGCTGCCTGCCCGATCTGCCTGCCCGACCCCGCACCAACAGAAACAACCACTTAACCGCACCCCACGCCGGACTTACCCTGGTCCATAGTAGCAGCCGACATCTTCGAGTGGCAAGGCCAACAATAACTGGTTTTAGTCGATTCCAACTCAAGATGGTTTGAAATCTACCTGCTCAGTAGCCCGACCTCAGCCATGGTCATTCAGAAACTAACTCGCCACTTCTCTGTCCACAGAGTTCCCCTAAAGGTACTCTCTGACAATGGACCTCAGTTCTCCAGTCTGATCTTCAGGAATTTCGCGAAAAACATGGACTTTCACCACATTACCAGTAGCCCCGAGTACCCGCAGTCCAACGGCCTGGCTGAGCGTGCAGTAAAAAGTGCAAAAGAACTAATCGAACGCTCACACAGGGCCGGCTCTGATGTTTATCTCGACTTATTTAACCTTCGGAACATCCTCCGCGATCCTCTCCGGGGATCTGCAGCCGAACATCTCATGTCACGGCGAACCCGCTCTACTCTACCTATGGCAAAGCAACTACTAGAACCGCAAGTTAGTGCGCCGTCAGTTATCAAATACCAGCTCCAACGCCGCCGCAACATACAAAGAAAATACTACGATAAAACCAGCTCTCCGCTTCAACCGCAAAACAAGGGACAGGTTGTCCGTTTGCGGTCACCCCGAGGTTACGCATTGGTGTAATTCTGGGGTCCACCACAGAGCTACGCTCGTACTTGGTCAGTAATGACAACGCCATTTATCGGTGAACCCGCCAACACCTCCTCCCGGTTGATGAACCGGCACCTCCACGTCCTTACCCGGACAAACCCGCCGGTCTTCCCTCACGCTCTGCGAATGCTGCTCCAGAAATTCCTCTGCCAGTGCCAACGCCATCCCCGCCTTTTCCAGTGCCCCAATCTCCACCAGTGTCTTCTCCGTGTTCACCCGATAAGGGACTTGCTTCCCCAGTGAAGGATGAGGTGTCTGCTGGAGGTTATTATCGTACGCGTGCAGGTCGTGTCTGCAAACTAAACCCGCTAATTGGAAAATTTCCCGGTTATACCTGAACTGTGCATGACATGTTTAGTTTTATGTGCTCTCATATGCGGTAAAATAATAAAGCCCGCATCTTATACTGGTGTTTTCTATATACTCCACTAACCACTATACATACTTCTTTAAGAGGAAGGATGTAGATTAACCCTTATTAATTCACGCCAGTCATAACCTTCACCACACATATGTGCATGCCACCCTTTACATGGTATTAAGGTACTACACAAAGACTCTCTCTCGCTCTCACTCACAAGCCAGCGAAGCCAGATGCAAGCAGCTGGCTGTTTGAATGTTCCTGTTTACTTAATGGAATAAAGTTTGATTTCACTATGTGTGTGTATTTCATATGGGTCGCCGATAAACACAGTAAAATTCGATTTAACCTACAGCCATACGAAAAAAAAGCAACAAGGCACACAAATACATAAAAGTTAAGATAAACATCCACCACAGTGGATTCCCCACATTCATCACTGTGATGGTAGGCAATAAAGTCTGAGTTTCTTCCTCTTTGTACTCCCGCGGTTGGGGCAGTCGAACCATTTGCAGTCGAGGTGATCAAAGCTGAGGCATCAAAGTTGGAGCTCACGAAGTCGGTCTCCAGCAGAGGCTGCCAACTCCACGATGTTAGGCGGCAGTGCGTATGGAGATACAATACGAAAATAAATCGCATCTACGTCGAGGTAAGAGATTCAAAAAAGTTCCCCCCAATCCCCCCACCCTACCCCCCACAGAAAACATTAAAGAACACTAAAACATACATTAAACACATACTATAAAACAAACCTGGGCAGGGGGCAGGTGCTATAGACCTGCAAGGGAAGGTAGACGCTCTCGCCCCCCACGAGTCTTGGGCAGATGGGGCTTGTCAGCCTGGGAAGGCAGTCCATCTAGGAGAATGAAAACTCTGATTTAAAACCTCCACTGCCTTGTGGCCATATCCAGTCATGAAAAAGGCTCCAGGAGTTAACCTCAAGAAAAATCCGGAGTCGGAGCCCATAAGGCAGTTCGTCGTTGTCTACAACCTTACCCTGGCAGCTCTTGTGACGGCGCTGATGCCAAACTGTAACGGTCCTGCTGTTCCTTTGGATCGACCAGCAACGTGGAGAGGGGGGACGTACTGCATGGGCAAAAGCCTGTCCTCCATATGACATTGCCCAGGCTTGCATCCGACCACCCATGGTCAGTCATGACCGAGGGGGGCCTACAAAATATAAAGAAGGAAGGGACGAGACAGACTGTTGGCGAGGCAGCCATTGCGGGTGCCACCCAATAGAAAGCACCTTCAGCATTAGTACATTAGTACTCGTCACTTATGTCTTCTTACAATTAATGTACTCCATTTATTTTTTACACTAGAAAAGGAAAAGATTGAAAGAAAGAAGAAAGTGAAGGAAAAAGTGAAAGTGTAGGAAATGTGACAACAAAAAAGGACGAAGACCCTATAAGAGCAAAATTAAAAACAAAAGAAAAAGAGTTAACAAATAGACCCTAGGAAAGAAAGAGAGAGAGAAAGAGGAAAAAGAGAGAAACAAATATTTTTATGAGCATTACGTAAATGGGACATACCAACTCTTCAACTATCATCCCCCCTTACCTGACCTCAATTTTTTTTTAAGTACTTTTGCACCCTATGTTTGTAATAATTCTATAAATGCAGACCACGTCAGGTGGAAGTGATCTGGTTTACCTGCTAGGAGGAGTCTTATCTCTTCTAGGTGTAATGTTTCAAACATATTTGAAATCCACGTGGTCTTTCTATTTGTGTAAAAACAGCTTGCGATAGCGCTACAATGTTTCGCCAGTTCACTCACCGTTCTCTTGTGCTGCGAGTGCACCAAATTTCGATCCGTTCGCTTGAATGTTGTAATAGTTAGCGAGGTTTAAAAATCTTAAAAAACGCGCATGCGCAAATCGATTTTTTTCTCCTTCCAATCAGCGGCGCGTGGATTAATCTCTTCCCCTGTCACTTCTCGGGACGGTCCACCCCTTCCTGCGCCATTGCGTCTTTACTGGAGCTGAAGATGGCTGCCGGAGGTTTCCAACTGGGCACAATTTTCGGAGCGACCGTAGCAGCCCGGCCCAAAGCAGCCCAGCCCACAACTCCACCCTGTACACACACTCCTCTCCCCACACAAAACCCCCTGCCCACACACCCCTCCCCCCACAAGCCCTGCCCACAACAACCACCGCCCACACACACCCACCCACCCACACACACCCCCGCCCACACACACCCCTCCCACCCACACAAACACAAACCCGCCGACACACACCCACCCCCCCGGCCCACACGGTCCCCCGCCAACACACCATCCCTTACACACCTCCCCACCCGCACACCACCACCCCCACAACCCATCCCTCCCCCACAACATTCAATATATTGTTTACTGCGTACTATGTTTTCGGAAAGGAAGTGACATCGTAAATGGTAGCAAATTGGGCCATTCGGCCTGTCAAGTCTACCCGGCCATTCAATCATGGCTGATATATCTCTCCCTCTCAACCCCATTATCTGGCCTTCCCCCATAAGCCTTGACCCCTGTCCTGATCAAGAGTCTATCCATCTCTGCCTTAAAACTGTCACTTGACTTGGCCTCCACAGCCTTCTGTGACAATGAATTCCACAGATACACTACTCTCAATGACGAAATAAATTTCTCCTGATCCTCTTCCTAAAGGAAAGCCCTTTTATTCTGAGGCTATGACCTCTGGTCCTACACTCTACCACTAGTGGAAACATCCTTTCCACATCCACTCTACCCAAACCTTTCACTACCCGGTAAATATCAATGAGGTCCATCCTCATCCTTCTGAACTCCAGCGAGTAGAGGCCCAGCGATGTCAAACGCTCATCACATGTTAACCCACTCAATCATGGGATCATTCTCGTAGACCTCCTCTGGACCTTCTCCGGTGCCAACACATCCATCTTCACATAGAGGGTCCAAAATGTGTCACAATGCTCCAAATGCGGCCTGCCAGTGCCTCATATAGACTTAGCATTATATCACTGTTCTTGTATTCTAGTCCTCTTGAAATTTGATTTTAATTTTGATTTAATTTAATTTACTGTCATTGTCTTCAATGAAGAGACAACGAAATTATTTTTCCCTTATGGTCATACAAATAAAAAATAAATAATATAAACACAAAACACAGAACACAGTAGTCCACAACACAAACATCCCCACAGCAGCACCAAAGTTCCCCACTGTGAGGGAAGGAACCAAAGTCCAGTCAACATCTTCGCCGATGCTCCCCAATGTTCACCCGTGGTCGGGGCCTCCCGAGCACCCTGTAGTCGCCGCTACGGGCAGCCCGATGTTAAGGCCCTCTTGCCGGGAACCTCTCGTCGGCCACCTTCCACCGGGGTCCGCGGCTCCCGATGTCCACAGGCCGTGCTGGGCGGAGATTCGCGCTGGCGAACCCCGGCAAAGGGTCCGAGAACTCCGCAATGTTAAAGTCAGCGCCGCCCGCGTTGGGAGCTCCGCACCCACAGCTCCGCGATGTTGGAGCAGTGGCCCAGTACTCCGTAGCTCAAAGCAGCGATCCCAGGAAGGCCTCGCCCGCTCCGCGATGTTTCCAGTGCCTCGCCGCCGCTGCTGAAGCTCTGGTCCAGTCCCGGCAGGAAAGGCCGCGCCAATCCAGCTGGTAGGCCGCAAGGAGTGGGGGGGGGGGGGGCGAGGATGCGACTCGGATAATAGCCGCAACCTCGCCAGGAAGCAACTGAAGGACGGTATCCCCCTTACCCTACCCGCTTCCCCCCACATAAAATACCGAAAAAAAACTAAAAAACTAAAAAATCACACTCTAAACATAACAAAATAAAAAAAAGACAGCCAGACCGTGGGCGGATGCAGCCAGCAACAGCGCCACCGGATGGAGAAATAAATGTTAAATAATAAAATGTATTCAATACATCTGCCATTTCGTTAACCCCATTGCTACTTCTGCAATGTTTGTTCGAGCGGTCCACTATCCATTCTTGCCTCTGATTTACTCTTTATATATCTGAAGAAACTTTTGCTATTGTCTTTTATATTATTGGGAAGCTTATTTTCATGTTTCATCTTTATTCCCTGTTTACGTTTTTCATTACCCTCTGTTGATTTTTAAAAGTTTTTCAATCCTTGAGCTTCCCACTAATCTTTGCGAGGTAATGCTATGCAATCTTTTAGTTTTATGCTGTCTTTGACTTCCCTATCAACCATGGTCACCTCATTCTTCCATTAGAATCTTTCTTTCTTCTAAATTACTCCCAGAAATTCCCGCCATACGAGACTTTCTGGCAACAACTTACAACTTCTAAATCACTGAAATGTCTGATCTCACCCCAAGGCGACCTCCTACTTAATATTGTGTATTATAATGTCAAGGTTAAGCTTTGAAAGGGTGACTGAGAAGTTGGTAAAAAGAAGAGAGAAGTGGTCAGACAAAACACTGGCGGACTTCGGAATTGGAGGCTGGCTGTTTAGGACTGAGAAGGAAAATGCTTTTCTCTGGGGGAAGGTAAGAAATTTGGATTCTCCACCCCCAATGGTTGGTCTCTGAGGTAATTCAACAGAGAGATTGGGATATTTTTTGATATTGAAAGATTCAAGGGTTAGGTTGTGAGTGATGAATAAAAGTCCAATATGACCTTGATCAAAGGTGGAGCATTGTCCTTGCCAAATTGTCTCCGCCGAGGGGTGCAGAATGACTACAGAGCGAACAAGGGGAGAGGTTAATGGTTGAGGAGGAGAACGTGGGGCAATATCCAGTTTTGAGAGTCTGTGATGTCTTTGATGGAATGGCCAATCATGAAATAGTTCAATATTCAATGGCAAACATGGATCCATTGACAATGGTCAACATGGGTCCATTGACAATGGTGAAGGCGAGTCTATTGTCAATGTTGAAAACGTTTGCTTTGAAGATGGTGAAGATGTTTGCATTGACAATGGTGAACACTGAGCCATCTACAATGGTGAACTTGTGCCTGTTGAAAATGTTGAAGATGCGTCCATTGACAATTGTGATCATGGGTCTTGGAACGAAATGTTACATCATGAGAACAGATATGTATTTGCATCTATCGTTTCAGAATGTGCATCTCTATATTTCAATTTCAATAATGTGCAGTGTACGTGGCAATAATTTCGTGCTCTGAGACATCCTGTACCAGCCTTGTTGACTTTAAGGGCCATTGTGATGAATGTTTTCAGCAAATTATCATAAAAGTCCTATACAAGTGAGGATAATTTTGTGTTCTGAGACATACTGTACCAGCCTTATTGACTTTAAGGGGCATTGTGATGGATGTGTTCATCAAATTATCATACAAAGCCCGAACATGCCCCAGTCTACTTTAATGTTAGCAAACGTTGTTAGCAATTTGGACTCAATTCAGATCAGGTGCCTTTTAAAGCTGAACTGCTGTCCCTTGGAAATGTAGATGCGTCCGTGAAACGATCCACTGCTATTGAACTCCGAAGCCCAGGACGATGAAATGGTGGTGAGTTTCACACATTTCTCAAGTTCTCTATTGCCCTCATCAAGTAGAACAAGATTATTTGTCTCAACAACTCGGTCTGTTCCCAAGGCAATCTAACCGATCCGTCTCTCTTTTCCCCGTATTGATTGTTTTCTTGTTTCTGGTGTACCCATTAAGAAGCACCTCTCCCACTCCTCTAATTCATATTTCAGCCCCTGATGTGGGGGACATACAGTGATCAATCAACCCAGTATCAGGACATTTTTTTGGATATGGTTTGGGAACATGCAGTCAGTAATGAATCACCTGTGAAAATTGCCCCTGAGGTCCCTGTTAATTCTCTCTCTTCTCATCGTAAACCTATGCTCGATGCTCTCTCGTGTTAGAATGCTCTACCCTGGAGGAAGGCTGTGAGCTTCATTTTATCCATGCCCTTTATGATCTTGTACACCTCAACAAGTTCACCCCTCAGCATCCTACGCTCCAAAGAATAAAGTCCCGGCCTTTCCAACCTCTTCCTAGAGCACAAGCCCACTGCCCAGGTAACATCCTGGTGAATCTCGTCTCCAACTGGAGGTGACTGCAGGTATTGCTGACCCAGCAGCACCACATTTTGATCGTGTCGATTCTTCCCCCACAGCATCACCATGCTTTGCCTGCTCGCATTGACCTGCCTGTCTGGCGTATTCTCTGACCCTGATAATGGTGAGTAGCACTCGTACTCAGCCCCTTTTGTGGCACGTGTTCATCACCATCAGTCAGTGAGACATGCCCAAGGAGCCTCGGGATTTCCTGAACTTGTTTTGCATCTACATAGGGGGTTGAAAGGGAATCATAGGGATGGCAGTGGAGGGGAGGCCAAATAACTGGATGGATTTAAGAGAGAGTTAGATAGAGCTCTAGTGGCTAGTGGAATCAAGGGATATGAGGAGAAGTCAGGCACGGGTTATTGATTAGGGACGATCAGCGATGATTACAATGAATGGCAGTGCTGGCTCGATGGGCTGAATGGCCTCCTCCTGCACCTGTTTTCTATGTTTCTATGTTTCTATAGTCATACAGCAGTCCCTCAGCCCAACTCGTTCCTGATAATCAAGATAGCCCAACTAAGCTAGTTAGTTCATTTGCCCATGTATAGCCACTATCCCTCTAATTCTTTCCTATTCATTACCTGTCCAAATGTTAGATTAGTTTGAGTTTAGTTTATTGTCATGTTTACCGAGGTACAGTTGTAAACTTTTTTTGTGCTGTTCTATCCTGTCAGCAGAGACTAAATATTATTATAATGAAGCCACCCTCTGTGTAAACATACAAAGATGAATAGAATAACGTTCAGTGCAAAGTAATGTCCGATTAAAGATTATCCAAGGGTTTCCAATGAGTTAGATGGTAGGTGTGGACTTTTCTCCAGTTGATGATATCATGGTTCAATTGCCAGGTAATACCTGAGAATAATCTGTCCCTAAATCAGGAGGTAGTTGTTTTCACGTTTCTGTATGTCTTGCCTGATGGGAGAGGAGAGAAGAGGGAGTGTTGGGGATGAGACTGGTCCTTGATTATGCTGGTTGCCTTACCAAGGCAGAGTGACGTTTGATGGAATTAATGGAAGAGAGGTTGGTTTGCGCGATGCTCTGGGCTACGTCCACAATTTTTTGCAGGTCTTGGATGGAGCTCTTCCCAATCCTTGCTGCGATGCACCCCAACGAAATGATTCCTATGGCACACCAGTAGAAATTGGTGAGAGGTTTTGGGGACATATCGCAGTGAAGAAGGGTCTTGATCTGAAACATCACCCATCCCTTCTCTCCAGAGATGAAGCATGTCCCTCTGATTTACTCCAGCTTTTTGTGTCTATCTTCACACTTCCTAAGCCTGATAAGGAAGTTGAGGCGTCAGTGTGCTTTCTAGACCATTGCTTTGAAATGTCTCGACCAGGATACGTTACTGGTGATATTTACTCCAAGGAACTTAGACAATAGACAATAGACAATAGGTGAAGGAGAAGGCCATTTGGACCTTTGAGCCAGCACCGCCATTCAACGTGATCATCCCTGTTCCTGCCTTCTCCCCATATCCCCTGATTCCTCTATGTTTAAGAGCCCTATCTCACTCACTCTTGAACTTGATGCTTTCAACTGTCTCTACTGGAGCGCTGTCAATATACACTGGCTTATGTGTACGGGTTCGCGCCCCAAAGTCGATTATTATTTCCTGTGTCTTACTTGTGGAAAAGATTGTTGCATCTACACCAGGATATGAAGTTACCAATCTCATTCCTGTACCCCGTTCCATCATTACTTGACAACCAGCCTACTATCGTAGTGTAGTCCGCGAATTCCTAAATTGTGTTGCATTTATATTTACTGCACAGCTGTGGGTATATAATGAGTATATGTGGGTGGTTTTGCAGATAGTGAAGATGGTTGAGGAAAATTGCAGGAATATCTTGATCAATTGGCCTGGTGGACTGAGGAAAGTTGATGGAATATAATGCAGAAAATGCGAGATGTTGTATTTTGGGAAGTCTAACTTGTGCAGGACCGACACAATGAATGGTGGAGGTCTGGGTGGTGTTGTAGTCTTAGCTATTGTGGTGCATAGTTCCCTGGAAGTGGGGTCGCAGGTAGATCGGATGGTCAAAAAGACTTTTGGCACATTAACTTTCAGCAGCCAGAGCATTGAGTATAGATGTTGGAAGGTGATGGTGCAGTTGTAAAAGATGTTGGTTAGGCCACATTTAGAGTATTGTGTTCAGTTCTGTGCACCGTGTTGTCAAACTGGAAACGGTACTGAGAAGATTCATGATGCTGTTGCCAGGAGAGGGTCAGAGCTATAAGCAAAGGTTGAGTGGGCCGGGAGTCTATTTCTGATCTTATCAGAATCAGAATCAGAATCAGAATAGTACTTTATTTGCCAAGTATGTTTTGCAGCATACGAGGAATTTCATTTGCCATGTCAGTCATACAAATAAAAGCAACAGATCACCCAAAACACATTTTAACATGAACATCCACCACAGTGACTCCAACACATTCCTCACTGTGATGGAAGGCGAAAATAAAGTTCAAGTCCTCGAGCCCTCTGTTGACGGAACGATCTTGACTCCCCCACACCGGACAATCGAACCTCGCGTCGGGGCTGGTCGAACCTTCCACGACGTTGGAGCTTCCGACTAGCCTCTCTGGAGACTGCGAGCCCTTGATGGTAAGTCCGCAGGTCGCGGTTGGAGCGATCGCAGGCAAGGGATCGGCTCCGATGTTAAGTCCGCCCCCCGTGGTGGGACTCACGATAATCCGAGGAGGCCTCCAGCTCGATCGATGGAAGGCCGCAGAGCGCGCCGGAGAATGCGATGCGAAATCAATCACATCTCCGGCAAGGTAAGAACCCCCAAAAAAGTTTCCCCCGATCCCTTCCCCCTCCCACATATAAGACAAACCGAAAGAACATTAAAACAAACTTTTACCAAACACTACAAATAAAAAAAAGAAGAAAAAAAGAACAGACTGCCGGCGGAGCAGCCATCGTACGGTGCCCCTGGTGGTCCAAGGAGGGTTATAGAATCGTGAGAGTAATAGATCAGGTAGATTCACAGAGTCTCTTGCCTAGATTGATGAATCGATGACCAGAGGACATAGGCTTAAGGTGAAGGGAAATATTTCTTAGGAGTCTGAGGGGTAACTTTTTCACACAAAGGGTGGTGGATGTATGGAACAAACTGCCAGAGGAGGTATTTGTGCAACGGGCTATCCCATCATTTAAGAAAGCAGTTAGACAGCTACATGGATAGGGCAGGTTTGGAGTGGTTTGGACCAAATGCTGGAGATTTGGAGGTTAATTGGCTTGGTGCAGACTCGGTGGGCCGAAGGTCCTGTTTCCACGCTGTATCTCCAAACTACAAAAAATAAACTAAATATCTCCATCTGCTCCGTCCCTGTTGCCACTGTCAGGGAGCTGTGGACTTGGACTCCAGGATCCCTCTATATATGAAAACCATTAAGGGCCTTGTTATCAACTCAATGCTTCTGTGCTCCCAAAATGGCACCTCTCACACTTACTCGGAATAAACTTCATCTGACATTTCTGCAATCTATTTCCTGCTGCATACTTTGACAGCCTACCTTTCATTCCCTGACACCAGCAATTTGGTCAGCTTTTAAAGGGATGGCATGCAAATTACCTCCTGTTGACAAGTGCTGCATTTTCCCACCCAACAGTGAATGTGGCTTTGCAGGGATATGCGATCCAGTCCAGCACCATGTACCCGGCTGTAGCCAAACGAGCCATTGACGGTGACAATAGTTCAGATGCGCGGCAACATTCCTGCAGTGAGACACAGAAAAGCAACTACCTTGGTGGACAGTGGACTTGAGGGGAATCTACGCCGTGTCAAAGATCAGAATCACCAACAGGAAGGACTGTTGCTCTGAGCGGCTGCTAGGAGCTCAGATCCACGTCAGGAACTCACCGGATATGGTCCAAGACTATCAAACGGCGTAAGTATTCAGTCGTAAACGATGGCTACTTTTTTAATTTGGTATTGATTTATTATTGTCATGCGTAACAAAATACATTGAAAAGTTTTGGTTGTGTGCAATCCAGTCAAATCATGCTGTACACAAGCACTATTAAGCCATACACATGTGCAACAGGTAGTGCAAAGAGAAACATTCCAGGGTGCAGGATGTAGTGTTGGGACTACACCCTAGCTCATAGGAGGATGGACCGATCAGTAATCTGATAACAAAGAGGAAGAAGCTGTTCCAGAATCTGGTGGTACGGAGTAACTATAAGGCTTTCTGATTTAAATGTTTCGTTGTTGCTGTAGGATTTTGAGAGCTCAGTGGAAAATGTGTTTTTATCTCAGTGCACGGAAAGCTAGACCATACAGTGTTGATTCAGGGGTGAAGCACAGGGAGACAATGCGTGGACAACTAATTCTGAGCTCTGGGCGGGTAACAAAAAACATGTCTGAATGCTGACCCGTATTGGGTAAAATTTGGTTGGAGGAGTTCAACAAATTCATGCTTTTACAGCGCAATAGAGACGCAAGAGACTACAAATATTGAGAAAAACGCATGGTGCTGGCAGAACTCAGCGTTTCAGGCAGTGTCTATGGAGGGAATAGACAGATAGCTATTCAGGTTGTGACCCTCTTTTAAGATAAGGGACTGCAAGCCTACTCAATGTAACAATAACCGTGAACCGATTTGATTGTAGGCAAACTCACTTGGGCATTGGTCCTCTTCGGAGATGAAATGTGTCATACTTGGAGTCATAGACATTTATAGAGCTTCACAGCACAAATCATGTCCCTCGTGCCCTCTTACTCACATATTTCCCGTCATCGCCGTAATCAGGTTCACTTAAGATTTCATCCTATATTTCACAATTTATTGAAGATTACAGTTTTTATTAAAGCCAAATAAACGCAGAAGGAGATGTTGCCAAAGAAAGCTGCCATCGAGGAGAGAGAGAGAGGGAGAGAG
>JAXLNO010004015.1:0-59430 GCA_038087875.1 Malacoraja senta | reverse complement strand
CTGCATTTGGAGGATTGCATGCAGTTCTGGTTGCCCATCACAGGAATGACGTGGAAGCTTTGGAGAGGGTGCAGAGGAGGTTTACCAGGATGCTGCCAGGATTAGAGGGTTTCAGCTACAGGGAGAGGTTGGATGGACTTAGATTGTTTTCACTGGATCATCGGAAGTATAGAAAATTATGAGAGGGATAGATAGGGCAGACGATCATAAATGTTTTTCCCGTGTGGAAATGGCCAACACTAGCGGGCATAGCTATAGGGTGGAGAGAGGGGAAGTTTAACGGAGATGTGCAGGGCAAATTTTTTACAGAGTGGTGGGGGCCTGGAACTCACTGACGGAGATGTGTTTGGAAGCAGATTAATGCGTATAGAGGCTTGAGAAAGGATATGGATGTGCATGGAGTAAGGGGATATGTTTCATATACAGGCATATGAGTTCAGCTTATCTTGGCATCATGTTCGGCATGAACATTGTGAACCAAAGGGCCGGTTCCTGTGTTGTACTGTTCTATGTTCTTTGTTCATTCGTGGGTCAGTTGTAGAGAGAGTTAGTGGTCAGGGTAATTATTGGGTGTTAACATTTAAGATGACCTGTCCTGGGTCCAGCACGTAGATGCATTCATGAAGAAGGCCTGCCAATTGTTTGAAGTTTAAATAAAATCAGCATGTCAACGAATGCTCTAACCTGTGGGTAAAGTGTACAATGTATCCTGAGCGCTTGCATAACGGCCTGGTATGCCTATTCCAATATTCCAATGGTCAGAACACAGGGAGCTGCAGAGAATGGTACACAAAAATGCTGGAGAAACTCAGCGGGTGCAGCAGCATCTATGGAGCGAAGGAAATAGGTAACGTTTCGGGCCGAAACCCGAGCTGCAGAGAATGGTGGACTCAGCCCGGTCCATCACAGGCACTTCTTCCCTCTCAATTGATCGCATCTATAAGAGGCGCTCCCCAAAGAAGGAAACATTTATCGTAAAAATCCCCACCATCTGTGTCGTGGTAAAGGTTGCGGAAGCAAGAGAGATGTCAAGTATCCCAAACAGGTTATTGGGGAGGTGATAAGTGGGGTAATTACTCTGCTAGCTAGAAAAGGATGGTTGGGAACCATGAACATAGCAAGTGATGGAGGTTACTTGGTCAACAAATGGTCCCCATCAAGTGGGTGGCTTGATATCCCACTGAATGCTATCATGCTGAGAACCACCCTGGCAACCGAACAAGCAAATCAAGATATTTAAGGAACTGTTAACTTGTGATTAGAATCGTCACACAAATTCAAAAGCACCAAGAGATACTCTGACAATGTTTGTGCCGAAAGTGATGCCAAATTAAACTAATCTCCACTACCTGCTCGTGATCCATATCCCTCCATTCCCTGCTTTTATATCTGTTATCTTAACGCCTCTTCAATGTCACTATCGTGTCTGCTTCTGTCAACACCCTTGGCAGTGCGTTCCAAGCATCCATCACTCTCTGTGTAAAATTAAATCGACCCACAAAACTCCTTTAAGCATTCTTGCTCTGATCATTAAACTATGCCTCTCATTTGTGACATTTCCATCTTGAGGAAACAAAGATTCTGACAGTCAACCCTACCCAATCTGTGACTTTCAAAATATTCCAAACTTCTATCTGGTTTCCCCTCACTCTCCGACGCCCCGGAGAAAACAATTCAGATTTGTCCAAGAATTAAGTTATTATTCTTTTGAATAAGGTAGGAGGCGGACGGTTTGAGGGACTGATGGGGTGATAGGTTTTGAAAATATGTATTATTTCTGCACTGAATAGTTAACATTTCAAGTAAGCGAAATGCCCACCCAGTCCAGCACCAGTTATGGAAATTCAGCTGACAAAGCCATTGACGGAAACAGCGACACCAACCTGCAGAATGGTTTCTGCACACACACCCTGCAATCAGACTTTCCCTGGTGGCGACTCGATTTGAGCAAAACCTACTAAATGGTAAGAATCACCAACAGGGTGGACTGCTGCTCGAAACGGATCCTGAATGCCCAGATCCGCATCGGGGACTCGTTGAAGAACAATGGGAACGACAACAGTCTGTGAGTATCCCATGGCAAGCATTGACACTCGTCAAATTATTTCGAGCAGTACTCTGTCAGTGGGTCTGTAAATGTCATTGTCATATATATCACGAAAACATGGCCTTCCAGCCATCCTGTCCATGCCCTTTCCAGCTGGTCCTATTTGCTTGCGTTTGGCCCATATCCCCCGAAACCTTTCCTATCCACATACCTGTCCGAATATCACAATTATTATTATACTCGCCTCAAATCTTCTTCTGGCTGCTCCTTCCATATACAGACCACCCTTTGCGTGAAAAAGTTGTCCCTTAGGTTTCTTTAACATCTTGCACTTCTCATCGAGTCATGGAGTGTGGAAACTGGCCGTTCGGCCCAACCTGCTCACACTGCCCAATACGGACATTTCCATCATCTTTATCACAATGATAAGACATAATGTCAACTGAAGATTTCTGGTTTGATGTAGGCCGTATCACACACCATTGACTTACATTATGCTGATGTTTAGGAGAACAAATCATCGACTTGTTAGTGCACATTCTGTCTGTTTGCAAAGCTGCGTTTTTAATTACAAATTCATATACATTGAAACAGATTTTCTGAAGAAGGGTCCCGATCCAAAATGTCACCTCGACACATACAGCGTGGAAACCGGCCTTTCAATATGCCCGCTCAGTCTGCCTAGGCCTACACGATCTCCCAGTTGCGAACCACTTTAACTCCCCCTCCCATTCCCACACTGACCTTTCTGTGCTGGGCCTCCTCCACTGTCGGAGCAAGGCCCAATACAAATTGGAGGAACAGCACCTCATATTTTACTTGGGCAGCTTACGACCCAGCATTATGAAACTGATTTCTCTATCTACAAGATGGAGGCAAATCTCTATCTGCAAGTATCCTTTGCTTTCCCTCTCTCTCTGTCCCTTCCCCGCCATAGTTAGCCAACCAATTTCACAGTCCTGATTGTATCCCTCCTTGTCACCTTCCCTTCAACTAACAATGAACCATTTTATATTTCCTTAGCATCGTCTGCTTTGATCTGTCTTTTTCATACCTTGGCTGGTGTGGGCAAGTTGGGCCGAAGGGCCTGTTTCCACACTGTCTCACGCTACGACTATGACTCTATGATCTTACCCTTCCATATCTTTAGACTCACTATCCTCCGAACCTCGACCCAAAACGTCCCTTCTCTCCAGAGATACGGCATACCCCACTGAGTTCCTGCAGCATTTTGTGTCAATCTTCGGTATAAACCAGCATCTGCTGTTCCTTAAAACACATTCAACATGCCCCATCTGCACCAGTCCCACCTGACTGGGATTGGCCCATATCCCTCTAAACCTATCCTATCCATGTACCTGTCTAAATATTCCTTAAATATTGTGATAGTACCGGAATCAAATACCTATTCCGGCAGCTCATTCCATTTACCCACCACCCTCTGTAGGAACAAGTTTCCCCTCAAGTTCCTAAAATTCTTCCCCTGTTATCGATTCCCTTACATTGGGCAAAAGACTATTTGCAATTATCCGATCTGCATGATTTTGTACACATTTATAAGACCATCCATTATCCTACTGCGCTCCAAGGAATAAAGTCTTAGCCTGCGCAACGCTCCCTATAGCTCAGGCCCTCGTGTCCTGGCAACATCCTCGTGAATCATCTCTGCACACTTTCCAGTTGGAGGTCATCTTTCCCATAACATGGTAACCAGAAATGGAACAATACTCTTAATGTGGCCTGAACATTGTCTAATACGTCTGCAACGCGATCTCCTATCTTCTATACTCAATACTCTGATTAATTACAGCCAATGTGCCTTTCCTATCTACCTCTGATGGCCACCTGTTTGACAGGCACCTATTTGATCACCCTATCTACCTCTGCTGCCAGTTTCATGGAACTATGTACCTGCACTCCTAGATCCCTTTGCTGCATAACACTCCCGAGAGCCCTATTCTTCTAGTAGGTCATACTTCCCAACACCTCACATTTCTCTGCATTAAATTCCATTAAGCTTTCCTCAGGCCACCTGCCCAACCGATCAAGATACTGCCGCAAATTTTGACAACCATCTTCACCACCTATAATATCATCCACTTTTGTGTCATCTGCAAACTTGCTGAACATTCCTTGTTCGTTCTCATCCAAATTATTGATATAAATGACAATCAGCAATGGGCCCAGCACCGAACCAGGGGCACACCACCAGTAACAGGCCTTCAGACCAAAAAGGAACCTTCCACCATCACCTTCTGCTTTATTCCATGAAGCCAATTTTCTATCCATTCAGCTATCTCTCCTTGGATCGCATGTGATCTAACCTTCCAGAGCAGTCTACCATGCGGAACCTTAACAAATGCCTTGTTGAAATCAATATTTAAAATGCCTGCGGTTCTGCCCTCATCAACCTCTTTCATCACAAACCTTACCTGAACCCTATGCCCTCGCGTTCTTAATTTCCCTCCTCTGGGGAAAGACATTGTGTATTCAACCAATCTATTCCCCTCATGGTTTTTGATGATGCACTGGAGATATCCGTGGGAAATTAATGTGTGAAAGCATTGTTTTACATTACCACTGTTGAAGCCAGAGATAGATACATAGATACATAGAAAATAGGTGCAGGAGTAGGCCATTCGGCCCTTCGAGCCTGCACCGCCATTCAATACGATCATGGCTGATCATCCAACTCAGTATCCCGTACCTGCCTTCTCTCCATACCCCCTGATCCCTTTAGCCACAAGGGCCACATCTAATTCCCTCTTAAATATCAAGAGTCCAGGTCTGAAGACCAATGGTCTAGAGGTGACAAACCAGTGGTCCAGATTTAAGTCTAATGGTCTAGATATAGACCAATCATCCAGAGTGTCAACGTAAGGTCCTGATTTGAAGACCAAGGGTCCAGATGTTAAGAACAGTGGGCCAGATGTGACAAACCAATGGTCTTGTATGAAGTCCAATGGTCCAGAGGCCTCTACCTGTGATGGACCGGTAACTTCTATGACTCTGCAGCCTCCTTTTCTCCTGGGGGCTGGTGTTGTTGACCCAGGCCACGTGCACTCTCATATCTCCTCACAGTAAGTATGACCGTGTGATAAAACTGCCTTTCAGGATATTATAAAATCCCTGTGGCCGCTCAAGGTAACAATTTCTTATTTTTCAGCTGTGCGACCATCCATACAGCTACCAAAATTAACACCTTCATCTGTGAGGGATTAAGGGGGCGTTATGTCAATATCATACTTCCGGGACATAATAAAATCCTGAGCTTGTGTGAGGTTGAGGTTTTTCGTACCAAGCTACCAACGATGGAAGGTACAGGTACGCTCAAATCTACACACACCTGTTGCTGTATGCAGTCATATGCCTTCACCTTAGCTGGCTTGGTTGAAAAAACAACCCAGGGTTTCGGCCCGAAACGTTGCCTATTTTGTTCGCTCCATAGATGCTGCCGCACCCGCTGAGTTTCTCCAGCACTTTTGTCTCCCAGGGTTTTTCTCTACTCAGCAAAGGGATGTCTCAGAGTCAGATGTGTGCAGCTCATATACTGTGCATGCTCTTCTGTCCACCTTGTCCATGTTCAGCAAGGTAGTATGTTGTGTTAGTCCCATTTGCCTGCGTTTGGTCAATAGTTCTCTGAACCTTTCTTATCCATATAAGAAATCCTCGACCCGGGGGAAATGCAGTGTGTTCACTTTATCCATGCCCCTTATGATCCTCATTAAGGTCAGCAGGTCAGCCTCCTACGCTCCAAAAAAGTCTGTCTCAGTCTACCCCACGACTCAAGGGGGAGGAGTTGAACAATTTGATAGTCACAGGGAAGAAGGATCTCCTGTGGTGTTCTGTCCTGCATCTTGGTGGAACCAGTCTGTTGCTGAAGGTACTTCTCAGGCTGACCCGTGTGTCATGCAGGGGGTGGGCTGTATTGTCCAGGATGCTCCACAGTTTGAAGAGCATCCTCTCCTCTATGAATCCAACACCACCCCCCAGGACGGAGCTAGCCGTTTTGATAAGTTTGTTAACCATATTGGCATCCACGGCCTTCGCCCTGCTGCCCAGCACACGGCAGAGATGAAGATGTCACTGTCTACCACCGATTGGTAGAACATCCGTAGCATCTTACTGCAGACGTTGAAGGAGTGGACCCTTCAACAAAAGTATAGCCGGCTCTGTCTGTTTTTGTACAGGGGCGTTCCTGACCAGTCCAGTTTACTGTCCAGGTAAGAGATCCTTCCTTTTCTGTTGAAAGGAAAGGGGATCTGGGCGAGTGAAGTGTTTAATGAGATTGTTGGTATTTGATCCGTGAATTATTTTCTCACCCCACAGTTGACCTGGCTTTGATTCAGAGGGCCAGCCAGTCCAGCACAGATAGCGCAGATGCCTCCTGGCCTATTGTTGACAACAGCAATTTGAATGTGACCCATACATCCTGCAGTCGCACACATAAGTCCAAAGACCCTTGGTGGAGGGTCGATATGGGGCATCCCTACATACTGTCAGCAGTGAGAATTTCCAACAGGAAAGACATGGATTCACTGCACGGAGCTATGGTCTACATCGAAAATGCACAGATGGACGCCCGACTGTAAGTATTCAGCTGGAAACCCTGGCCGTCTTCGAACTGGCCGTCATGGAGTCACAGAGTCACTCAGCATGGAACCAGACACTGATTGGAGACCCTCGACTATCTTTAATCGGACTTGACTTTATCTTGCACTAAATATTATTACATTTATCCTGCATTTTTGCACTGTTGACGGCTTAATTGTAATCATGTCTAGTCTTTTCGCTGACTGGATAGTACGCAACTAAAAAGCTTTTTACTATACTGGAAGGTGAAGTGTAAAGCTTTTTTTTGCATAACCAGTCAATTAAGGGTCTGTTTCCCTGCTGGCTGACTCTATGACGGTTGTCCTCAAGGTAGGAAGTTGGTTTCACAAAAGGTTCCCCATTTCTATGGAAGCCCAGTGGTTTCCTACTTCTTGATTGTTTTATTGTCATTGTCATTGACACGTGCTCAGTGTTTTTTGTTGTTTTTTTTTAATTGTATTTATTAGAAGTACATTAAATTACAATCAATTACATTAATACACACCACGTATAGCTTATTACATTTAATGTACTCCTTCATTTTTTAAAGCTATTAAAAAAAGGTTGAAATTGAGAAAATAGAGAAAGTGAAAGAAAATAGTGTTAGTGTAAAAGCGTGTCGAAAGGAAAGAAGAAAGACCCTTTAGACGAGAAATTAGAGAAAGGAAATTACGAGATAGACCCTATGAAAGAAAAAAGAGAAAGAAGAAAAAAGAGAAAAACAGATACTCTATTATGAACATCGCGCAAAAGGGATATACCAACTCACCACCTTTCATCACCCTTTACCAAGTCCTGACCGGTGCCTTTTTAAAGTACTGTTGCACCTTATGCTTGTAGTAATTCTATAAATGAAGACCACGTCCTATAGAAGTGATCTGATTTGCCTGCCAGGAGGAGTCTTATCTCTTCCAGGTGTAATGTTTCAATCATATTTGAAATCCACATGTTTATTGTTGGTATAGGAGCACTTTTCCAGAATTTTAGAATAAGCTTTTTTCCAGTTATTAACCCGTAATCAAATAGGTTATTTTCAAACACATTTAGTTCAGGGCTACCTTCCGTTGTTCCAAAGATAATCCATTCTGCTTTTGGTATCAGTTTTATTTTAAATAATTTTGTAAAGATTTCAAAAATTTCAATCCAAAATTTTTGAATTTTTGTACAAAAGACAAATGAATGCGCTATAGTAGCTTCTTGAGACTGACATTTATCACAGATAGGTGATACGTTGGGAAAAGGTTTTATTTTGGTTTTTGAATAGTATAATTTGTGTAAAATTTTAAATTGAATTAAAGTGTGTCTTACATTAATCGAGCATTTGTGCACATTTAATAAATGTTCTTCCCACCTCTCTTTTGAAATTTTAATAGCTAATTCTTGTTCCCAGTCTCTTCTAATACCATCCGTTGCTGGTATTTCTACATTTAAAATGATATTATACAAATAAGATATTAAGTTTGCTGATTCAGCTTTTGTCTTCATTGCTTCATCCAGTAAATCTAATGGCATATTATAATAATCTTTTGTATATTTTTTCAGATAATCACATATTTGGAAATATTTAAAATATTGATTGTTTCCAAGATTATATTTTAGTTGTAATTGTTGGAATGATAGTAATTTTCCAGTTTCATACAAGTCTCCGAACGTTTTAATTCCTATTCTTTCCCATTGTATAAATGATTTATCTATAATGGAGGGTTTAAACAAAGGGTTATTAACTATTGGAGATAAGAGCGATAGATTTCTTAATTTTAAATTATGTTTTATTTGTTTCCAAGTTCTAATTGTACTATGTATAATTGGATTTTTGTTATAGTTTGTGTTATTCAACTTCATTGGTGAGAGGAGTACGCAACTAAAAAGCTTTTTACTATACTGGATGGTGAAGTGTAAAGCTTTTTTTTGCATAACCAGTCAATTAAGGGTCTGTTTCCCTGCTGGCTGACTCTATGACTGTTGTCCTCAAGGTAGGAAGTCGGTTTCACAAAAGGTTCCCCATTTCTATGGAAGCCCAGTGGTTTCCTACTTCTTGATTGTTTTATTGTCTGTCATTGACACGTGCTCGGTGTTTTGATACAGCAAAGCACTTGTTTGGAGTGCCGGGTGCCAACACGACCTGATCAAATGCTGCATGCGAGGAAACAGGACAAGGTCACTGACAGTGAACAAAGTCTGATTACACAAAGCAAAGTGTTGGGCGAATGCTAATTTTCAGATGCTAGCTGCTCAACCTACTCACAGAGCGTACTTCTCTTTCAGATGTCCACTCGTCCAATCTGTTTCCGAAACAACATTCACTTTTAGTTGTGGTGCCTTTGTGGGTCGACATGTGAAAATTGTCATCCCAGGGGAGAATAAAACCGTGACCCTGTGCAAAGTGAACGTCTTCGGCTGGAGCGACAAGAGGTGGGACAGTAATAAAGTGAACAGTTGCCCACCGACATGCTGAACTCCCACTACCCGTGTTGACAATGAAACAAGCAGGGCGACCGTGGAAAAGGAACTTGCACAATAGATAGGATGAGCATACAGACACTTCTTCCCAGGGTAGGGGAATCAAGAAATAGAAGGTACAGTTTAAGGTGAGAGGGGCAAGATTTAACAGAAACCTGAGGGGCAACGTTTTTACAGAGATGGTGTTGGCGATATGGAATAAGCTGACATGAAAAGGTACTTGAGAGAGTAAAATTACAACTTTTTAAAAGACATAAAAGACAGGTACATGGATTCGCAACAAATTGGATTGATATGGGTCAAATGGGGTAGAATGGGGATAGCTTGGATAGACCATCTTGATCAGCTTGGACGAGTTGGGCCAAAGGGCTTGTTTCCATGCTGTGTGACTCTACGAGTCAGGATGTTAAGTGGATTTATGAATCATGCTAGGTATTGATGTGGTGGTAGGACAGTTTCAGTGGATTGTGACAAGAGTGGCGGCCATGCACTTTGGTGATTGGAAGAAGGGCACAGACTATTTTCTAAATGGGGTGATGATTCAGAAATCGGAGGGGCAAAGGGAATTTGGAGTGCTGGTGCAGAATTCACAAAAGATTAATTTGCAAATTGAATTGGAAGTAGTAAGGCAAATGCAATGTTATGATTTATTTCGAGAGGATAAGAATGTAAAAAAATGGGTATGTAATACTGAGGTTTTATAAGGCAGCGGTGAGACTGTATTTGGAGTATTGTGAGCAGGTTTGGCCTCCATTGATGAAGAAGGATGTGTTGGCATTGGACAGGGTCCAGAGGAGGTTTTCGAGAATTATTCCGTGGATAATTAGGTTAACATATGATGAGCATTTGACTGCATTCGGCCTGTTCTTGCTGGAGTTTAGAAGGAAGAAGGAGGCGAGGGGGGACCTCATTGAAACCTACTGAATAGTGATAGCCCTGGATAGTGTGGATGTGGAGAGGATATTACTACTGGTGAGAGAATCTAGGACTAGAAGGCAGAGCCTCAGAATTACAGGACAATCTTTTGAAAGGAATGAGAAAGAATGTCCTTAGTCAGAGGGCGGTGAATCTGTAGAGTTCATTGCCACACAATAAACAATTTAAAAAAAGACAATAGACAATAGGTGCAGGTGTAGGCCATTCGGCCCTTCGAGCCAGCACCGCCATTCAATGTGATCATGGGTGATCATCCACAATCAGTACCCCATTCCTGCCTTCTCCCCATATCCCCTGACTCCGCAATCTTTAAGAGCCCTATCTAGCTCTCTCTTGAAAGTATCAGGAGAACCTGCCTCCACCGCCCTCTGAGGCAAAGAATTCGACAGACTCACAACTCTCTGTGAGAAAAAGTGTTTCCTCATCTCATTTCTATACGGCTTACCCCTTATTCTTAAACTGTGGCCCCGGTTCAACATCGGGAACATGTTTCCTGCCTCTAGCGTGTCCAAACCCTTAACAATCTTATATGTTTCAATAAGATAACCTCTCATCCTTCTAAACTCCAGAGTGTACAAGCCCAGCCGCTGCATTCTCTCAGCATATGACAGTCCTGCCATCCTGGGAATTAACCTTGTAAACCTACGGTGCACTCCCTCAATAGCAAGAATGTCCTTCCTCAAATTAGGGGACAAAAACTGCACACAATACTCCAGGTGTGGTCTCACTAGGCCCCTGTACAACTGCAGAAGGACCTCTTTGCTCCTATACTCGACTCCTCTTGTTACAAAGGCCAACATGCCATTTGCTTTCTTCACTGCCTGCTGTACCTGCATGCTTACTTTCATAGACTGATGAACAAGGACCCCCAGATCCCGTTGTACTTCCCCTTTTCCCAACTTGACGCCATTTAGATAGAAATATGCGTTCCTGTTTTTGATACCAAAGTGGATAACCTCACATTTATCCACATTAAACTTCATCTGCCATGCATCTGCCCACTCCCCCAACCTGTCCAAGTCACCCTGCATTCTCATAGCATCCTCCTCACAGTTCACACTGCCTCCCAGCTTTGTGTCATATGAAAATTTGCTAATGTTACTTTGAATCCCTTCATCCAAATCATTGATGTATATTGTGAATAGCTGCGGTTCCAACACCGAGCCTTGCGGTACCCCACTAGTCACTGCCTGCCATTCTGAAAGGGACCCGTTAATCCCTACTCTTTGTTTCCTGTCTGCCAACCAATTTTCTATCCATGTCAGCATTCTACACGCACTCTTACCATGTGCTTTAATTTTGCCCAGTAATTTCCTATGTCGGACCTTATCAAATGTTTTCTGAAGTCCAGGTACACTACATCCACTGGCTCTCCCTTGTCTATTTTCCTAGTTAAAAAATTCCAGAAGATTAGTCAAGCATGATTTCCCGTTCGTAAATCCATGCTTACGCGGACCGATCCTGTTACTGCTATCCAGATCTGTGGCTATTTCATCTTTTATAATTGACTCCAGCATCTTCCCCACCACCGATGTCAGGCTAACTGGTCTATAATTCCCTGCTTTCTCTCTCCCGCCTTTCTTAAAAAGTGGGATAACTTTAGCTACCCTCCAATCCACAGGAACTGATCCTAAGTCTATAGAACATTGGAAAATTATCACCAATGCATCCACGATTTCAAGAGCCACTTCCTTAAGTACCCTGGGATGCAGACCATCAGGCCCTGGGGATCTATCAGCCTTCAGTCCCATCAGTCTACCCAACACCATTTCCTGCCTAATGTGGATTTCCATTATTTCCTCCGTCACCCCAGATCCTCTGGCCACTACTATATCAAGAAGATTGTTTGTGTTCTCCTTGTGAAGTCGGATCCAATGTACCTGTTCAACTCATCTGCCATTTCCTTGTTCCCCATAATAAATTCAACTTTTTCGGTCTTCAAGGGTCCAACTTTGGTCTTCACTATTTTTTTCTTCTTCACATACCTAAAGAAGCTTTACTATCCTCCTTTATATTCTTGGCTAGCTTACCTTCGTACCTCATCTTTTCTCCCCGTATTGTCTTTTTATCTTCAGATGACCTTTAAACATTACCCAATCCTCTTGCTTCCCACTCATCTTTGCTACGTTCTACTTCTTCTCTTTTATTTTTATACTGTCCCTGACGTCGCTCGTCAGCCATGGTCGCCCCTTAATCCCCTTGGAATCTTTCTTCCTCCTAGGAATGAACTAATCATGCGGTACCCAGACGCAGCGCCGACGGACGAGAAGCCGAAGCAAAGAATTCAAAGCCAAAGAACCGAATGGAAACGGGGCCGAAACGCCAATAAACCGAAAGAGTACGAAGACTAAATGCATACTAACCAAAAGGATGGGACGCCTAAATGCAAACTAACCGAAAGACCCCCGCGTCCATCACATCACTGTGAAGGGATGAACATTGTCCCACACCTCCACTCCACCGGACCCACAGCCCGCGGAGAGTGGCCGTGGGAGCTGTCCTGAGGGATGCGCACCTTCGGCCCCTTTCAACTTGGTGCTCGGGTTCAGATTGGCCAGTCACCTATGGCTAGTGTGGGAAAAGGACCCCCACGCTCCCGTCTCCCCCTTCTCTCTCCCTTCTTCTCTCTCTCCCCTTCTTTCTCTCCCGCTCTCTCTCTCTCGCTTCTCTCTCTCCCCCACTCTCTCCCTTCTCTCTCTCCGCATCTCCCCTTCCCTTCTCTCCCCTTCTCTCTCTCCCCTTCTCTCTCTCCTCTCTCTTCCCCTCCTCTCTCTTCCCCTCCTTCTCTCTCCCTCCCTTCTCTCTGATCCTTCTCTCTCTCCTCCTCTATCTTCCCCTCCTCCCCCCTCTCTCTCTCCTCTCTCTCCCCTTCTCTCTTTCTCTCCCCCTTCTCTCTCTCCTCCGTCCCACATTCACTGACCGCGATGCACCGCCAGCGGACCTCAACCCCCACACCAGGGTGATATCCAGCCCCCCCCTCCGACTTCAAACAAGTGCGCTCAAATTGAAATCTCACATCTTTACGAGGGAGGGATGGAATGGATGTAATAACCGGCTAAAGCAAAGGCCGTTAGGACAGGGAAATAATGCCACCAGTTAATTAACAAAAAACTGGCAGCTGTCCGTGAGCAACCAAGGTACTGTGAAACCAACGGCCGCAAGCCCTTCCCACGGCATGGGGTTTTAACTTAGCATTAAAAATCAAAACAAAGCTTCATTAATTTTAAAACAAAAATGTTACATGTATAAATCGTTCTTACATTCGGGAACATGGTTAATTAACTGGTATTATTTCCCTGTCCTAACGGTCTTTGCTTTAACCGGTGATTACATCCATTCCATCCCTCCCTCGCAAAGGTGTGAGATGTCAATTTGAGCGCACTTGTTTGAAGACGGAGGGGAGGGGGGATCATCCTGGTGTGGGGGTTGGGGTCCGATGGTGGTGCATCGTGGTCAGTGACTGTGGGACGCTCCCGCCGGTGGAGACGGAGGAGAGTGAGAAGGGGGAGAGAAAGAGAGAAGGGGAGAGAGAAGAGGGAGAGAGGAGGGGGAGAGAGGGAGAGAGAGAGGAGGAGAGAAGGGGGAGAGAGAGAAGGGAGGGAGGGAGAAAGAAGGGATGGAGATAGAAGGGAGGGAGAGAGAAGGGAAGGGGAGAGTGAGGAAGGGAAGAGAGAAGAGAGAGAAGGGGAGAGAGAGAAGGGAGGGAGAGAGACGGAGAGAGAAGGGAGAGAGAGAGCGGGAGAGAGAATGGAGAGAGAGAGGGAGAGAGAGAAGAGGGGAGAGAGAGAAGAGGGGAGTTGAGGAGGAGAGAGAGTAGGGGGAGAGAAAGAAGGGGAGAGAGAAGGAGGATACGGGAGCGTGGGGGTCCTTTTTCCACACAAGCCATAGGTGACTGGGCAATCTGAACCCAAGCACCAAGTTGAAAGCGGCCGGAGGTGCGCATCCCTCGGGACAGCCCACACTCTCCCACGGCCACCCTGTGCGGGCTGTGGGTCGGATGGAGCAGAGGTATTGGACAATGTTCATCCCTTCACAGTGATGTGATGGACGCGGGGGTGTGGACCAATCGCTGACAAGTGCCGTCCCCCGGCAACGTCATGTCCGTTATTGGATGTTTCTGTTGAGCGGCAGTCGGTCCTTTGGCTTGTAGGTGACGCCTCCTTTCGGGTAGGTGGCGCTTCGACAGAGAGGCCATTCGGTACATTCGCATTTCTACGACGCAGCTTTTCGGTTCGTTGGCTTTTAGGCGTCCCGCCCTTTCGGTTAGTTTGCATTTAGGCGTCCCATCCTTTCGATTAGTATGCGTTTCGTCTTCATACTCTTTCGGTATATTGGCGTTTCGGCCTCGTTTCCATTCGGTTCTTTGGCTTCGACTTCTTTGCTTCGGCTTCTCGTCTGTCGGCGCCACATCCGCACACGGAACCTGCACCTTCTGTATTATTCCTAGAAATACCTGCCATTGTTGTTTCACTGTCATTGCTGCTAGGGTCTCTTTCCAGTCAACTTTGGCCAGCTCCTCCCTCAAGGCCCCATAGTCCCCTTAATTCAACTGTAACACTGATACCTCCGATTTACCCTTCTCCCTCTCCATTTGCAGATTAAACCTAACCATATTATGGTCACTACCTCCTAATGGCTCATTAACCTCAAGTTACTTTATCAAATCCGGTTCATTACATAACACTAAATCCAGAGTTGCCTTCTCCCTGGTAAGCTCCAATACAAGCTGTTCTAAGGATCCATCACGAAGGCACTCTACAAAGTCGCTTTCTTGGGCTTCAGTACCAACCTGATTTTCCAAGTCTACCTGCATGTTGAAATCTCCCTTTGCTACATGCCAATTTTAACTCCTGATTCAACTTGCACCCTATATTCAGGCTACTGTTTGGGGGCCTATAGATAAGTCCCATTTGGGTATTTTTGCCCTTACAATTCCTTAGTTCAATCCATACTGACTCCACATCTCCTGTTTCAACGTCACCCCTTGCAAGGGACTGAATTTCATTCCTCACCAACAGGATATTCTGTTCCCAGCCCTGGCCCTCTTGCAGCCATGCCTCTGTAATTCCCACAACATCATACTTGCCAATTTCTAACTGAGCCTCAAGCTCGTCCACTTTATTTCTTATACTTCGCGCATTCATATACAACACTTTGACCTCCGTATTAACGTCCCCCTCGTACTGCTCGCAATTGGCCCTCACCTTACTCTTTTATCCCTTCTCGAACTTTCCTTCCCATTAATTCGAGAATCTTTTGTAATTTTTTTCCTGTACTCACTTCCCCTTCCACTCCATCTTTATAAATCCGGTTCATTACATAACACTAAATCCAGAAATGTGATGCCGCAGGTAGGGATGTAGATGGAACGGGCTGTGGGAGAGGAAGGAAAGGCAGGATAGTGGGAGCAGTGGGTTTCAACTATCTCCGTATTACACCGCAACGGATTTCCCCCTCCTCCAATCCTGACCTGCTAAGTTACTCCAATACTTTGTGACTTATTTTGTAAACTAGCATGAACAACTTACATTGCTTTTTTTCTACCTTACAGTATGGCGCTGCATCACCTGTTAGGATTCTCCGTAACGCCTCGCAATTACTTCATTGGACATTCAATAGGTGAGTTTTCTCACCTACATTGCTTGGTAGTCCCGGACAGAGAGAGCAATGCGAACAAACGGCCTCATGATGTCTGGTAGCATTTCATACTCAGTGAAAGGCCTTTGAAGAGACAGTGGCACGGCTGGTAGAACTGCTGCCTCACAGCGCTAGAGACCCTGGTTCGATTGTGACCTTGATTTATAATCAAGTGCTTCTGCAGAGTCCTGCTTTCTATACGCTACCTGCCCCTTCACCTATCTTCGTATCATCCTCAAACTTGGGCACAAAGCCTTCAATAGCCTCATCCAAATCATTAATATAAAATGTGAGGAGCAGCACCGAGCCCAGCGTAACTCTGCTAGTCACTGGCAGCCAATCAGAAAAAGCCCCCTTTATTGCCACTCTTTGCCTTTTGTCATCCAGCCAACCTGATATCCATGCTAGTATCTGCCCTTTGATACCATGGGCTCTCATCTTCGTTGGCAGCCTAGCGTGCGGCACCTTATCAAAGTAAACAACATCTGCTGACTATCCTTTGTCTGTCCTGCTATTTACTTCTTCAAAGAAGTCCAGCAAATTTGTCACACAAAATTAGAGCACATGGTATTGGGGGTAAGGTACTGATATGGATAGAAAATTGGTTAGTAGACAGGAAGCAAAGAGTAGGGATTGTGTTAAAGAAGGAACTGCAGATGCTGGAAAATCGAAGGTACACAAAAATGCTGGAAAAACTCAGCGGGTGCAGCAGCATCTATGGAGCGAAGGAAATAGGTAACGTTTCGGGCCGAAACCCTTCTTCAGTCTGAGTTTCTCCAGCATTTTTGTGTACCTAAAGAGTAGGGATTAACGGGTCCCTTTCAGAATGGCAGGAAATGACTAGTAGGGTACCGCAAGACTCGGAGCTGGGATCGCAGCTATTTACAATATAAATTAATGATTTAAATGAAGGTATTAAAAGTAACATTAGCACATTTGCAGATGACACAATGCCAGGTGGCAGTGCGAACTGTGAGGAGGATGCTATGAGGATGCATGGTGACTTGGACAGGTTGGGTGAGTGGGCAGATGCATGGCAGATGCAGTTTAATGTGGATAAATGTGAGGTTATCCACTTTGGTGGCAAGAACAGGAAGGCAGATTATTATCTGAATTGTGTCAAGTTAGGAATAGGGGAAGTACAAAGAAATCTGGGTGTCCTTGTTCCTTAGTCACTGAAAGTAAGAACGCAGGTACAGCAGGCAGTGAAGAATGCAAATGACATGTTGGCCTTCATAACAAGAGGAGTTGAGTATAGGAGCAATGAGGTCCTTCTGCAGTTGTACAGGGCCTTATTGACACCACGCTTGTAATATTGTGTGGAGTTTTGGATTCCAAATTTGATGATAGACATTCTTGCTATTGAGGGAATGCAGCGAACGAGGTTAATTCCCGGGATGGCTGGACTGTCATATGTTGAAAGAATGGAGTGACTGATATACACTGGAATTTAGATGGATCAGAAGGGATCATATTGAAACATATGAGATATTCAAGGGATTGAACACTTTTGTATTGTATCAGTTTAGAAATTTAGACATAGAACATAGAAATTAGGTGCAGGAGTAGGCCATTCGGCCCTTCGAGCCTGCACCGCCATTCAATATGATCATGGCTGATCATCCAACTCAGTATCCCGTACCTGCCTCTCTCCATACCCTCTGATCCCTTTAGCCACAAGGGCCACATCTAACTCCCTCTTAAATATAGCCAATGAACTGGCCTCGACTACCCTCTGTGGCAGAGAGTTCCAGAGATTCACCACTCTCTGTGTGAAAAAAGTTCTTCTCATCTCGGTTTTAAAGGATTTCCCCCTTATCCTTAAGCTGTGACCCCTTGTCCTGGACTTCCCCAACATCGGGAGCAATCTTCCTGCATCTAGCCTGTCCAACCCCTTAAGAATTTTGTAAGTTTGTATAAGATCCCCTCTCAATCTCCTAAATTCTAGAGAGTATAAACCAAGTCTATCCAGTCTTTCTTCATAAGACAGTCCTGACATCCCAGGAATCAGTCTGGTGAACCTTCTCTGCACTCCCTCTATGGCAATAATGTCCTTCCTCAGATTTGGAGACCAAAACTGTACGCAATACTCCAGGTGTGGTCTCACCAAGGACCCTGTACAACTGCAGTAGAACCTCCCTGCTCCTATACTCAAATCCTTTTGCTATGAAAGCTAACATACCATTCGCTATGTATTGTATTCTAGCAGTTTGTTTTGTATTCTATCCAGGGTAAGGGGAGTATGAGGGCCAGGGCAGTTTACTGTTCTGGATGTCAGATGTGGGAAGCCATGGAGTCTGATAGCCCTCCAGAGTCCACATCTGCGCCAGGTGTATCGAGATGGGGCTCCTAATGGACCGTATTAGGAACCTGGAGCAGCAGCTCGATGACCTCCATCTGGTCAGGGAGAGCGAGGAAGTCATTGAGAGGAGTTACAGGGATGTGGTCACTCCAACACCACAGGAGGCAGGCAAGTGGATCACGGTTGGGAGAGGCAAGGGGCACAGGCAGGGACTAGAGAGTACCCCGGTGGCTGTACACCTTGACAATAAGTACTCCTGTTTGAGCACTGTTGGGGTGGACAGCCTACCTGGGGGTAGCGACAGCGGCCGGGCCTCCGGTATAGAGACCGGTCCTGTTGCTCAGAATAGTAAGGAAAAGAAGAGGAGGGCAATACTAATAGGGGACTCTATAGTTAGGGGGTCAGACAGGCGATTCTGTGGACGCAGTCGGGAGACCCGGATGGTAGTTTGCCTCCCTGGTGCCAGGGTCTGTGATGTGTCTCAACGTGTCCAAGATATCCTGAAAGGGCAGGGAGAGGAGCCCGAGGTCGTGATACATATAGGTCACTCAGACCCAACATGTAGGGGGAAAGAAGAAAACAATAATAAACAGAGAATAAGAGGTGGTGGGGTTCTTAAATGGGTGAGCAGAGAAACAGAGGGGTGTAAAATGCGGGCGGAAGCAATAGGTAGCAAGGTGAAAAGTAAAAAGTGGCAGGCAGACAAATCCAGGGCAAAAATCAAAAAGAGCCACTTCTCAACATAATTGTATAAGGGGTAAGAGCGTTGTAAAAACAAGCCTGAAGGCTTTGTGTCTCAATGCAAGGAGCATTCGTAATAAGGTGGATGAGTTGAACGTGCAGATAGTAATTAATGATTATGATATAGTTGGGATCACGGAGACATGGCTCCAGGGTGACCAAGGCTGGGAGCTGAACATCCAGGGATATTCAATATTCAGGAGGGATAGAGAGAAAGGAAAAGGAGGTGGGGTAGCGTTGCTGGTTAGAGAGGAGATTAACGCAGTGGAAAGGAAGGACATTAGCTTGGAGGATGTGGAATCGTTATAGGTAGAGCTGCGAAACACTAAGGGGCAGAAAACGCTGGTGGGTGTTGTGTACAGGCCACCTAGCAGTAGTAGTGAAGTTGGGGATGGCATCAAACAGGAAATTAGAAATGCGTGCAACAAAGGCAAAATAGTTATAATGGGTGACTTCAATCTACATATAGATTGGGTGAATCAAATTGGCAGGGTGCTGAGGAAGAGGATTTCTTGGAATGTATGAGGGATAGTTATCTAAACCAACATGTAGAGGAACCAACGAGAGAGCAGGCTATTCTAGACTGGGTATTGAGTAATGAGGAAGGGTTAGTTAGCAGTCTTGTTGTGCGTGCCCCCTTGGGCAAGAGTGACCATAATATGGTTGAGTTCTTCATTAGGATGGAGAGTGACATTGTTAATTCAGAAACAGCAGTTCTGAACTTAAAGAAAGGTAACTTTGAGGGTATGAGACGTGAATTGGCCAAGATTGACTGGCAATTAGTTCTAAAAGGGTTGACGGTGGATATGCAATGGAAGGCATTTAAAGACTGCATGGATGAACTACAAAAATTGTTCATCCCAGTTTGGCAAAAGAATAAATCAGGGAAGGTAGTGCATCCGTGGATAACAAGGGAAATCAGGGATAGTATCAAAGCAAAAGATGATGCGTACAAATTAGCCAGAAAAAGCAGCATACCAGAGGACTGGGAGAAATTCAGAGACCAGCAGAGGAGGACAAAGGGCTTAATTAGGAAAGGGAAAATAGATTATGAAAGGAAACTGGCAGGGAACATAAAAACTGACTGCAAAAGTTTTTATAGATATGTGAAGAGAAAGAGAATAGTTAAAACAAATGTAGGTCCCTTGCAATCAGAAACAGGTGAATTGATCATGGGGAACAAGGATATGGCGGACCAATTGAATAACTACTTTGGTTCCGTCTTCACTAAGGAAGACATAAATAATCTGCCGGAAATAGCAGGGGGCCGCGGGTCAAAGGAGATGGAGGAACTGAGTGAAATCCAGGTTAGTCGGGAAGTGGTGTTGGGTAAATTGAATGGATTAAAGGCCGATAAATCACCAGGGCCAGATAGGCTGCATCCCAGAGTACTTAAGGAAGTAGCTCCAGAAATAGTGGATGCATTAGTGCTAATTTTTCAAAACTCTTTAGATTCTGGAGTAGTTCCTGAGGATTGGAGGGTAGCAAACGTAACCCCACTTTTTAAGAAGGGAGGGAGAGAGAAAACGGGGAATTACAGACCAGTTAGTCTAACATCGGTAGTGGGGAAGCTGCTAGAGTCAGTTATTAAAGATGGGATAGCAGCACATTTGGAAAGTGGTGAAATCATTGGACAAAGTCAGCATGGATTTACGAAAGGTAAATCGTGTCTGACGAATCTTATAGAATTTTTCGAGGATGTAACTAGTAGAGTGGATAGGGGAGAACCAGTGGATGTGTTGTATCTGGACTTTCAGAAGGCTTTCGACAAGGTACCACATAAGAGATTAGGATACAAACTTAAATCACACGGTATTGGGGGTACAGTATTGATGTGGATAGAGAACTGGCTGGCAAACAGGAAGCAAAGAGTAGGAGTAAACGGGTCCTTTTCACAATGGCAGGCAGTGACTAGTGGGGTACCACAAGGCTCAGTGCTGGGACCCCAGCTATTTACAATTTATATTAATGATCTGGACGAGGGAATTGAAAGCAACATCTCCAAGTTTGCGGATAACACTAAGCTGGGGGGCAGTGTTAGCTGTGAGGAGGATGCTAGGAGACTGCAAGGTGACTTGGATAGGCTGGGTGAGTGGGCAAATGTTTGGCAGATGCAGTATAATGTGGATAAATGTGAGGTTATCCACTTTGGTGGCAAAAACAGGAAGGCAGACTATTATCTAAATGGTGGCCGATTAGGAAATGGGGAGATGCATCGAGACCTGGGTGTCATGGTACACCAGTCATTGAAAGTAGGCATGCAGGTGCAGCAGGCAGTGAAGAAAGCGAATGGTATGTTGGCATTCATAGCAAGAGGATTTGAGTATAGGAGCAGGGAGGTTCTACTGCAGTTGTACAGGGTCTTGGTGAGACCACACCTGGAGTATTGCGTACAGTTTTGGTCTCCAAATCTGAGGAAGGACATTATAGCCATAGAGGGAGTGCAGAGAAGGTTCACCAGACTGATTCCTGGGATGTCAGGACTTTCATATGAAGAAAGACTGGATAGATTTGACTTATACTCGCTAGAATTTAGGAGATTGAGAGGGGATCTTATAGAAACGTACAAAATTCTTATGGGGTTGGACAGGCTAGATGCAGGAAGTTTGTTCCCGATGTTGGGAAAGTCCAGGACAAGGGGTCACAGCTTAAGGATAAGGGGGAAATCCTTTAAGACCGAGATGAGGAGAAACTTTTTCACACTGGAACTCTCTGCCACAGAGGGTAGTTGAGGGCCAGTTCATTGGCTATATTTAAGAGGGAGTTAGATGTGGCCCTTGTGGCTAAAGGGATCAGGGGTATGGAGAGAAGGCAGGTACGGGATACTGAGTTGGATGATCAGCCATGATCATATTGAATGGCGGTGCAGGCTCGAAGGGCCGAATGGCCTACTCCTGCACCTATTTTCTATGTAGCTATGTAACACGCTCGAGGCAGGAAACGTTCCCGATGTTGGGGGAGTCCCGAACCAGAGCCACAGTTTAAGAATAAGGGGTAGACCATTTAGAACGGAGATGAGGAAAACCCTTTTCACCCCGAGAGTTCTGAATCTGTGGAATTTTCTGCCTCAGAAGGCTGTGGAGGCCATTTCTCGTGATGCTTTTAGGAGAGAGTTAGACAAATATAGCGGAATAAAGGGATATGGGCAGAAGGCATGAATGGGGTACTGATTGTGGATGATCAGCTATGATCACAGTGAGTGGCGGTGCTGGCTCAAAATGCCGACTGGCCTACTCCTGCACCTATTGTCTATTGTCTACCACTAACCCAGGCATCATTCTGATAACCTTTTATACACCCTCTCCAAAACACACAACCTTCCTGTAATGGGGCGACTAGAACTCAAGGTTTCAAGGTTTCAGGTTCAGTTTATTGTCACATGTACCATTTAAGGTACAGTGAAATTCGAATTACCTTACAGCCATATTTAAAAAAGTCACAAGACACACAACTACATAAAAGTTAACATCAACCACAGCGGATTCCCCACATTCCTCACTGTGATGAATAAAGTATAACCGTCTTCCTCTTTATTCTCCCGCGGTCGGGGCAGTTGAACCATCCGCAGTTGGGGTGATCGAAGCTCCCGCATCCAGCGACCGAAGCTCCGCGTCGGGGCGATCAAAGCTCGCGCATCACGGCGGTCGAAGCTCCCGCATCGAGGCGGACGAAGCCACTGCGGCTTAGTGCTCACGAAGTCGGTCTCTGACCAGAGACCGCGAGCTCCACAATGTTGAAGTCCGCAGGCTCCTGCGGTAGAGCTCAGAGGTCGATATCTGGCAAAGGGATCGCGGGCTCCACGATGGTAAGCCCGCAGGCTCCCGTGGGGGAGCTCCTGAATTCGGTCTCCAGCAAAGGGCGGCAACTCCAGTATGTTGGCCGCAGTGGGGACGGGGAAACAATACAGAAAATAATGCATCTCCGTCGAGGTAAGAGATTAGCTGAAGTTTTCCCAACCCTCCCACCCCTCACACAAAGCAAGTGTTCACATAAAACACTTTTTTTTTAATTCTGGATTTTAAATATTGTATTGTGTTTTTGTATATACTTTATGATGCTTTTATAAGTAATATACTAAGCTTTATATGTATTTTACTTCGGAGTCACGTGAGTGACTATGTGAAGAAGCCCGCCAGCCCACATGCTCGTTAATACGTCTAACGCATGGCGCAATGACTGGCTGGGAAGAGCGTCGCTCCACCAGCGGTAAGTTTCAAACCCTGCAGGTAAGTTTTAAACTTATTTTCAGGTTCTATGTTTCATTGCAGGAATCTCTTTACAGAGTTTCCTGCTGGATATGGAAATCTGGGGCGAAATCCAGACGCGCCGCGGGGAAACCGGCTACGGAGGACCGCGGGAGTGCGGGTAGTCTGCGGCCGTCAGGTTCGCTGACCGAGTCGCTGACAGTCCGGTCAGCGACTTCAGACTTTGGCAACCCCGAAATGGGGCAAAGCCAAATGGAGTCTGATGAGGCCTGTGTACTCAGACGAGTCAGGCCAGGAGGGTTCCCCTCCGTCAAACATGGGTAACGTCCTCGGGCGTTTATCCCAGATGGAGCATGGATAGCGTCCTCGGGCGTTCATCCCACAGATGCTCCTCCATCATGATATGCTCCGTGAAACGGTGCCATATCAGCTCAGGTCTCCTCGGGGGCCTGCGGCAGTGCCTGTTTCAGGGCTGCTTAAAAATCTCCCTCTCTGTGGAGGGGAGTGCCAGGGGTCAGTGTATGACTGACTCCGAATTCGGAAGTATGTCCGTGGAACATACTGGAATGCATGCGTGAAGTTCAAGAATAGTCTGCCATGGCATCAAGGTTTGCGATACGCTCGCAAACAAAGGAGCCGCTGCAAGAAGAGTTGGCTTCCAGCATCAACTACCTCACATCACATCATTACAGGAACAGATGACGGCTGTAAAATACCATACACCTGTAAATTGTGCATTCCTGAAAGTGCCAGCAGTGAACAGCGCTATCTGGGGAGACATTGGAGGGGGCATCAAAACCCAGGAAATGAAACTCCAACAAATTTTAAACTCCAACAAATTTTAAAATTACTGGCCTCAGGCATCACGGCATTTACCAGATCTGTGGATGGCGGGCTCTTATCGGACGTCCAGCAGGATGCCCTGGTCGTTGATGTGCAATGCCACTTTGAAATGAACTGCTTTCAGAAGAACGCCATCAGACCTGCCTTAAATCCAAATTTGCAGGCTTATGTAAGGCCAGCAATGTCCAGCCGCCAAATCTTCTCTTCGGGGAAGACCTACCCAAACAGGTAAAAGACCTGGATGAGGAAGCAAAAGCTGTCGGGACTAATCAAGGTACCAACGACGAGCAAAGCTTCACCGTTTCGGCGACAACACCCCTACGCCTCCATCGGCAGTAAGCGATTCACTGAAGGTGGTGGTAGCTCGAAAGCTGATTCTCTGGGCAGAGGTCTTTTAGGCCAAGGCCCAAGCCGGCCCTCAGGGAAAATGCGCAATCCACGCACCCCAGCAGTCCTACCCTCCAAATCTCGAGGACGGAAATAGAACCCGTATCAGGTGCCTTTGTGCTTACCATAAGACCACAGGTAACCATGGAGGTAGGTGGTCTGGTTCTTTCCGAAACATGGGGCGTGTGGACCAGTTACAAGTTGGTGATAGATTACTCTTGATTTTTGCACGAATGGCAATGGATAACATCAGATCTGTTTATAAAATAAGAGGATAACATCAGATCAGTTTATACTGCACGGTATACAAGGGTTCCAAATTAAATTTTCCTTTAACTCATTGCCACCCATACAATATACACCAAGTTGGGCATTTATTCATTCCAAACAAAAAGGTTTGGATATACAAGCAGATATCCAAACAAGTAAAATATCTGGATGAGAAGCAAAAGCTGTCAGGTTAATTAAAGCACCCACGACGAGCAAAGCTTCACCGTTTCGGCGACGACACCCTGCGCCTCCAAAAAAGAAAGATGGAGGATGTTGGATCATCCTTGATTTAACTCACACTTACTCACATGTGCAGTATAGCCATTTTAAAATGGAAAACTTCGTTACTGTCTAACAACTGATTCAAAAAGGATGCTTTATGGAAAAACCAGAGGCGCTCCAGTCCTTCTCTGTAATACTCTGTTGGAGCTCCAGAAGGGAATAAGGACTCAGAGTCACTAGCAGGTGCAACCTGTCTGGTAAGTTAAAGATGATGACAACAGAGCACCTATCTGCACAGCTAGTCCCGGTCGGCTGCTGAAGGAAGCAGCCTGACAACCGCAAGTCGGGGCAAAATCAAAGCCAAGTCTGTGGGATAAGTCTTGTCGGATGATTTGATTTGGGACATCTATGGCAGATGTGATTGGATGTTTGTCTCAATCAAAACATCTGATGAATCAGATGGTGGCACAAGAAATGCTTTGTGATACGAAGCATGTCAGGCAGCAGCTCCTGGTTCAGGGTTGCAATATTCCTCCCACTCGGATAAACATAGTGATGAGATGGTGCCAAAGTATATGCACACAGGCCTGAGGCAGCTCCTGGTTCAAGGTTGCATAAGTCCTCCCACTCGGATGAATGGAGTCATGGAGATGCTGCCAAAGTTATGCACACATGCCTGTGGCAGCTCCTGGTCCAGGGTTGCATAAGTCCTCCCACTCAGATGTATGAAGTGATGGAGATAGAGCCATATATATTATGCTCCATGTTACGGAAGCATGCACAGACAGTCCGAGGCATACGGATATGGCAACGCCTGGTTCAGGATGCAATTTTCTCCCACTCTAAAAGAGTGTCAGAGATCAGCCGGACTGACTCCAAACATGACCCCCAACATGACTATGTGCTGGAATCCCATGCTGTAATGCATGATGTACGACAATCGCATGAGGAAAAGCTGTGTGCTCTTGCCTCTAAAATTGCTGCTCCCTCGGGGAATGACAAGCCACTACAAGAGAAGTTGGCCAGCGGCATCAGCTATCTAACAGAAATGACAAGCATGATGGACAGAGTCTGCAAACGGAACTTCGCTGAAGCTCCAACAAAGGAATTGACCTGGGGTTCGAGACGCTGTTAAGTAAGGTCTCATTATTGACCTCCGTAAACTCCGAAATGAAGCAGTCTGTCAGCCCAGCTTGGGTTTACTGCCAGCATGGGCTGTCTAGTCATTTTTTTCACTGTCTCTGGGATAAGATCAGGTTGATGTAGAGACATTGGCAAGGTGCCTTACACAGTAACCTCTGTAAGTTCCAAGTAGGAACAGTTTGGTTACCCTGGATCAGGGTAGACCATCATGAAACTGGCTGGCCAATATGAGTCATAGTGACCAGAGAAGCACTGCTTCATCATCTATGAGCATCCGTGACTCGGGAAGCCAACCTCTGCATCATAGAATCAATTTATTGATTTGCAGACCCTAAGAGACCGTTCCTGGGGCTCGGGTTGTCAGACCGAACCGTGGACGTGGTCACTGCAGCTTGGAGGGATAGCACCAAAAAGCAGTACATTTCCTCATCAGGTGATGGGAAGTGTTTTGTTTAAGTGTTAATATAACATATAATACGGCAAGGATAACTGACGTCTTGTAGTTCCTTTCAAATGGTTCTTTGACAAAAAATTAAGTTATTGTGCATTAACTGTGCCAAAAGTGCCTTGTCATCATATTTGCAGCTGGGATCGGGACCCACTCTGTCGGTTTCACCTCTGATATCCAGGTTTATGAAGGATATCTTTAACACAAATCCTCCCAGGCCCAGGTAGTATGGGATATTAACAATGTGTTAACACTACTTCACCGGTGGGCTCCAGCTACGTCCTTATCTTTGGGCCGGCTCTCATATAAGGTAGTTATGCTCATGGCGCTGGTTTCAGCGCAAAGCGTACAGTCGTTGCTTAAGCTACGGCTGAACAGAATGGTTATATCTACCAACAAAATAACGTTCTATGTAAATGAGTTAATTAAACTAAGCAGACCGGGGGATATTCTTCAACATTTAAGGCTACAAAGAACCTTAGAGGCACTGAGCTGGCAATGTTCGTTAGCCAAAAAAACCCACACAAGAGGGTTTCAGTGCAGACCATCTCCAGATGGTTTAGATATGTATTGGCTTGTGCAGGAGTGAACACTGATGTTTTTATATCTCACTCCACCAGGGCTGCGATAACATCAGCAGCAAGATTCATGGAGGTTCTGCTGGACCGCATCCTAGCGACAGTAGGATGGTCAAATGAGCGGACTTTCCAAACCTTTTATAATAAATCGATTGCCAGGCCGGGTTCGTTTGCCAACTCAAGTTTAAGTTCTATTCAATAATTTGCTTATTATTTGCTTATTATTATCATCAGCATGTTTTAAATCTATGTCATGTCTGAATGCATTATCTTTTCAAACATCTTTGGTCAACTAATGCAGTGTGTTACATGGACTCGTGTTCACGGCACGAAATCACAGAGCTTTGAAGTCTTCACGTAGTCACTCACGTGACTCCGAAGTTAAATAGGAAGATTAAACGAGAACTTACCAGTTTGAAGTTTGATCTTTATTTTATGAGGAGTTACGATGAGGGATTACGTGCCCTCCGCTCCCAACCCTCTTCTCATAAAGGTCATGTGGTAGTTCTAGTTTCTCGAATCTTCCTATAATCAGTCAACAACTGTTTCTGTGATTTCACACCGCTGCTTTGAAGGTTGACGTGCATGTGGGCTGGCGGCTTCTTCACGTAATCCCCCATCATAACTCATAAAATAAAGATCAAACTTCAAAGTGGTAAGTTCTCGTTTAATCTTCCTATTTTATGGTGTTTTAATATGCAATGTATTTTATGTTATGTCGTCCCTTGTCTGAACCTTGAGTCTGAAATAAGGTTTATTATTATGATTATTATTATTAAAACATACATTTAACTCATATAAACAAACAACAAAAGAAGGAAGGGAAAGACAGACTATTGGCGAGGTGGCCATTGCTGGTGCCACCCGATGCAGTATACATGCAGTTTACCAAATTTGCACAAACAATGTCCTACAAAGCTGCATTATACTTTGTGACTCTTATACCCAGTGCTCCGACCAGTGAAGTCTAACATACCATATGCCTTCTTCACCTCTCTACCTACTTGTGTTTCTCTTTCAGGGATTATGGACATCGACCCCAAGATCCCTCTATTTATTAATGCTATTCTAGTTCTTTCCGTTAACGGTATACTTTTTGTTTGGATTCGACCTCCCAAGGTACAACACCTCACACTTGTTTGGATTAAACCGCCGTTAATCTGCCATTCCACCGCCCATTTCTGCAGTAATTTTGTTAATGAATTTGCAGTTGAAACATAGTGAGTGGTCAGTTAGCAAGGATATTTTCCTTACTATCCACAATTCGGCACATATGACATAGGTAACAAAATGGATTGTCCTCCATATAGAATACAGTGAGTTGGGCAAAAGTTAAAAGCAGGAGCTCGAGGATAGTAATCCCATGATTCCTCGAGGTGTCATGTGCTAATGAGGTTAGGAACAGAAAGACAGGACAAGTGATTACCTGGCTGAGGAATTGGTGTTTCGAAACGGGTATTTGGACCATTGGAATCTCTTCTGGGACAGAGGTGTTCTGTGCAAGAGGGACGGTTGCAGCTGGACTGAAGGGCTAACAATATCCTGGCAGGCAGGTTTACAAGTGCTACTCAGGATGGTTTAAACTAGATTGGCAGAGGGATGAAGCAATACAGTTGTAAGATCAGAGAGAGGCTGCAAATTAATGAAAACAGGTTCTGTGGACAGGATAGGCATGAGCATGGTTGGGGAAGTGTGGACGAACTTGCACCTATTTCAGTTTGAGAGGCCTCGGGAAATGTGGATGAACTCAGGGTGAAGATCGGTATGTGTAACAAGGACGTCACAGCCGTTATGGATACCTGGCTGAGAGGAGGACAGGAGTGCCACGTTAATGTTCAGGGCCTAGGTGCTGCAGTCGGGATAGAGGTGAGGGGAAAAAAGAGGAAGGAGAGTTGCTTTATTGGTAAGGAGAACATCATGCCAATCGTCCAAGATGACATTACTAATGGTTTGTTGTGTGAAGCTCTATGGGTGGAGCTGAGAAATAAAAAAAGAATGATCACCTTGTAAGGAGTGGCACTGTAGGCCCGCAGATAGTGGGGAACTTCTTTACTTAGGGGGAACTTCTTTACTTAGGGGGAACTTCTTTACTCAGAGAGTGGTAGCTGTGTGGAATGAGCTTCCAGTGGAAGTGGTGGAGGCAGGTTCGATGTTATCCTTTAAAAATATATTGGATGGGTATATGGACGGGAAAGGAATGGAGGATTATGGTCTGAGTGCAGGTAGATGGGACTAGGGGGAAGTATTTATTTTTAATTAAAAAAAAAAAAAATTAAAAAAAATGTTCGGCACGGACTTGAAGGGCCGAGATGGCCTGTTTCCGTGCTGTTATGGTTATATGGTTATATGATAGTCAGCAGGAACCATAAGAACAAATATGTGCCGAGATTGCAAGCAGCTTAGAGTCTAATGATGTTGTCATAGTAGGGGATTTTAACTTTCCCAATATAGACTGTGTTTTATCACCTTCATCTGTTAAAGTCCCCTAAAAGAGAGTGGGCAATGTTTGACCTACACTTAGGACATTGGGAAGAGCACAAGGTTCAAATATCGTTGGGCTGGCCTTTTGGGACCAGTGAAGCAGTTCTTGTAGCTTAAAATTTATTCATAAGGACATTAAAGTTCTGAATTGGGGGGGAGGGGGGGGGGGGCTGATTCGATGGTATTGGGCAGGAACTTGCTAAAGTTGATTGGAGTAGGTTGTTTGCTGGCAAAAGGATGTATGGCAATTGGAATACTTTTCAGCGTGTAATTGTGAGAGTTCAAAGCATGCATGAACCGTGAGTGAATGACATGGCAGGGGGGGGGGAGTAAGGAAGCCTGGTGACAAGATAAATTGAGGTTTTGGTCAGGGGAAAGGAGGCATGGGTCAGGTATACGAAGCTGCGATCAACAGTATTCTGTAGGAATTTATGGGACTGAGGGACAGAGGAAATCAGGATGGGGCGAAAAGTGTGAAGAGGTAGCTCTGAAAGATACGATTAAGGAGAATCCAAAATATTTTGTAAGTACATTAAGAAAAAGATGGTAACTAGATAGATAACAGGGCCGCTCAGAAACAAAAACGGTCATTTATGCGGTGAGGTGCTGGAGAAGAACAAGGTCTTAAATGAGTAATCCTCCTCCGTTTTTACTGTGGTGAAAGTCATGAAGACTAGGGAACTCTGGACAGGAAATGGAGATATCTGGAAGACGGCCTTATTATAGTTCTGCTGGTACTGACATCTTAATGTTTATGAAGGTAGATAAATCTCTCAGGCCTGATCAGATATTTTGGTGAACATTGCAGGAAACTAAGGAAGAAATTGCAGGAGCCCTGATTGAAATATATGTATCATTGTTAGACATGGATGATTGGAGGGTGGCTAATGTCACGCCTCTATTTGCGAATGTCTGAAAGGAAAAGCCAGGGAACTATAAACATGTGAACTTATTATATGAGTTTGGTCAGTTACTAGAAAGGATTCTGAGGGAGAATATATATATCCTTTTGGATGAAAATAGGGTGATTTTGAATAGGATGTGGTTTTGTACATGGGAAATCGAGTCTCACGAATTTAATGGAGTTTTTGACGGAAACCACAAAAGTTGATGATGGCAATGCAATATATGTAGTCTATCTGGACTTTGATAAGATACCGTATGGCAGGCTGATCTGTTTGTTTAGACCACATAGCATCCAGGGAGAGCTAGCTGGCTGGATACAGAATTGGCTTAATAAGTTTAATTTAAGGAGATACACTTGGAAGAGCGATGTACGAGATTTAAAATTCATCTATCTGATGTTCGGGGGTAAGGTTAGGTTTTGTGTGTTGTTCCTTCTGCTCTTCCACAGACCACCTTAGAAATAATATGCAAGACGGTAATATGACAAGAGGGGGTGAAGGAATAACTTTTTGTAGTTGGAATGTTAAGGGAATTAATGAACCAATTAAGAGAGGTAAAGTTTTAGCACATTTAAATTCACTTAAGACAGATATAATATTCCTTCAAGAAACCCACCTTAAAAAGGAATCACAACATAGACTAAAAGCTAAATGGATTGCTGAAACGTATCATTCCTCTTTTTCACACAAATCCAGAGGAGTTGCAATATTAATCCGTAAAGGGATACCTTTCAAACATACATCAACTATAGCGGATATTGACGGTAGATATATTGTATTAGTTGGAGTTAAACGCAAAAAAAGTGATTCTTCTTAATGTTTATGGACCTAATTTTGATAGTCCAATGTTTTTTAAGAAAACATTTAATGCAATCCCAGAATTTACACAATATAAATTAATAATTGGAGGAGATTTAAATTGTACACTAGACCTGTATTTAGATAGATCATCAAGGCAAAAAAAAGTAAAATCTCAATCAAGTGAATTTTTAAACTCATTCCTTAATTCCACTAATATTAAGGATGTCTGGAGAATCGAAAATCCAACCGGACGGGAATATTCATTTTATTCTCCGGTACATAAAACCTACTCAAGAATATACTATTTTTTAGTAGACTCTATGCTCATCCCATTTACTTACAATTCGAAACATCATAATATTATAATCTCAGACCATGCACCTTTAACATTTATGATTAAATTAAATGGAATGGCCAAGAAACAAACATATTGGAGACTTAACCCCCAAATTTTAAACGAAAGATCATGTCAGGAATACCTTACTAAACAGATTCATACATTTTTTGAGACTAATGATACCCCTGGAACATCTGCCTCTCTTATTTGGGAAACATTTAAAGCGTTTGTACGAGGTGCATTAATTTCCTCCCAAGCATTTTATAATAAAGAGAACCGGATTAAACAACAGACACTGGAAAAGGAAGTAAAGCAACTAGATATAGAAAATGCGGCAATGCCATCTATGATAAAACATAATAAAATTGCTGTATTGAAATATAAATTAAATAAAATGTACTCAGAACAAGTAATAAAACTCTACCAGCACACTAAACAATTACATTTTGAATTTGGAGACAAACCACAAAAACTATTAGCACGTCAGCTTCGAAAACTGGAGGGGGAAAAAACAATCCACAAAATTAGATCAGATACGGGAGAATTACTAATACTGCCCAAGGATATAAATGAGAGATTTCTCCAATATTATCAAAATCTTTATTCAACTAAAACTATAGAACAGCCGGAAGGAATAGTAGAATTCTTACAAAAAATGCAATCTAAAAGACAGAGAATTACTAGAAGCTGAAATCACGGTAAAAGATATTGAAGAGTCTATTAGATCTTTAAAAAAACGGTAAAGCAGCAGGGCCAGATGGTTTAGGTTCTGAATTTTATTTTAAAAATTACGATTTGGTCTCTCCACACTTACAAACACTGTATGAGTATACTTATATTCAACAGAAATTGCCAGATACCTTAAACGAATCTATAATAACATTTATACCAAAGGCTGATAAGGATCCCGAAGATCCAGGATCATACAGAGCAATTGCTCTTTTAAATACAGATCAGAAAATATTAACTAAAATTCTAGCACACATATTAAGTACAGTGATGAATAAATTAATACACCCTGACCAAACAGGCTTTATTCAGAAACGGTATTCATATTTTAATTTGAGACGATTATTTAATATAATATATTCAAAGAGAATCACTAACAAAGACCTAGCAATAATCTCACTTGATGCTGAGAAAGCATTTGATCAGGTTGAATGGCCCTATTTATTTTCGGTGATGGAAAAATTGCAATTGGGTGAGAAATTCTGTACATGGGTAAAACTTTTATATACTAACCCAACAGCTAGAATATTAACAAATGAAAGGCTATCATCTAAATTTAATTTATCTAGAGGTTGTAGACAAGGATGCCCGTTATCTCCGTTGTTATTTGCACTTGCTATTGAGCCACTTGCTGAAAGAGTTAGGACACACCCGGAAATATACGGGTATAACACTAAAGACACAGTAAATAAAATTTCTCTATACGCAGATGATGTATTAATTTACATCACAAAACCAGAAATTAGTATTCCAAATTTATTAAATTTAATAACTCAATTTGGTTTACTCTGGATACAGAATTAATTGGAATAAAAGTGAAATTATGCCAATAAGAGAACATAATACACATATACTACAACAATTCCCGTTTAAAATAGTAAATGAAAAATTTAAATATCTAGGAATTTATGTCACTAAGACATATGCATCATTATTTAAATTAAATTTTCCCCCTTTACTGAATAAACTACATAAGAATATTCACTACTGGAAAACACTTCCTATTTCAATGTTTGGTAAAATTAATGCCATAAAAATGATTTTTTTACCGCAAATATTATACCTTTTTCAAACAATTCCGATATATTTGCCAAAAAACTTCTTCAAAAGTTGGATTCCATTATCACTGATTTTATCTGGGATTATAAGAATCATAGGATAAGCAAAAAACATCTGTGCAAATCAAAAATAAATGGAGGTTTAGTTTTACCAAATTTTTTGTTTTATTTTTGGGCAGTTAACATTAAAAATATGAATTTTTGGTTGGAAGAAATAGATCAACAACCGGATTGGTTAAAAATGGAAAAGGAAGATTGTTTACACTTTAAAATTAGCTCGATACTATTTGCTACTTCGAAAATGAATAACAAAATGTATAGGGAAAATCCTATAATATACAGTGGTATGCGAATTTGGAAACAATTCAAAAAGACATTAAAATTGGATAATTTATCACTTTTTCTTCCCATTGTGAATAACCCTTTATTTAAACCTTCTTGGTTGGATAAAGGTTTCATACAATGGAAACATTATGGAATTAAAATGATGGGACAACTTTATAAGAAAGGCACATTTCTTTCATTTCAGGAGCTACAACAGACTTATGGACTTCACTTAAATGATTTTTTCAGATATCTACAACTTAGAGATTATGTTAAAGCAAATACTCAAAACTTTAGAACTAGAGATTCAGAAATCCTTGACGACTGTTTGAATAAACATCCTAATACGGAAAAATTAATATCTCACATATATAATACTTTATTAGATAGTGAGATACCTTCGACGGACTTATATAGGCAAACATGGGAAAAGGAACTAAATCAAACAATAACGAAAGATACTTGGGAAGAAAGTTTACAACACATACATCAATGGTCATTAAATGCCAGACACTCTCTAATACAATTCAAAGTACTACATAGATTACATTATTCTAAAACAAAACTAAATAGAATCTTCCTATTTGTGATAAATGTCAACATTTAGATGCTAACTTAACTCATACATTTGCGAATTGTATAAAAATTAAAAAATTCTGGGCAAATATTTTTAGAATAATATCTATAGTTGTCAACACTCAATTGGATCCTGATTCAAAATTAATAATACTAGGAATATTAGAACAAAAGCAAACATTTACAACAACTCAAAGAAACTTTATTGATTATGGTATAATAACTGGAAACAAATTAATACTAAAATTTTGGAAAGGTCCTATAACCCCCTCAATTAAAATGTGGATCTTAGAAATGTCGGAGACCTTACATTTGGAAAGAATTAGACTTGTCCTAATGGACAAACTAGAATTATTTATCAGAACATGGTCTCCATTTATTGATTATCTGAAGGGTCAGACTGGTTCGACACGAGAACCTGACTAAAACTCGAGCCAAGGATTAGATGAAAAGTTATACTTTGAAATGTACGAATATATCTCTAATGATGTATTTTTAGTAAGTTATTCTATTCTTCTTTATTGTCTTTTTTATTCTATGTCTTTTTTTTTCTTTTCTTTCATTCTGCTACTTTCTTACTTTCTATCTATATATTTTTTTAAAATTGGAGACAACACGAATAACGTTTGATAATATTAGTAATGTAGAATTGAAATACATGAAATGTTTTCAATATGATATGTATTTGCCTCCAATAAAAATATTATTCAAAACAATGGCAAAATTGAAAAGTTGAGGAAAAACAAGGGGTACAGAGGTGCTTATTCGTTGCAATCTGAGGAGTATGATGATGCTACTGATTATGATATGCCAATGTACCAGCGAGCAGCTGTTCTCCATAAAGACTATTTTGCTAGAAATTTACGGACACAGCATATAATACAATAATATTAAAGTTCTGATCTTGAGAATATCACATTTTTGAATTTTCAAGGCAGTCTGGGTGTTTATTTCTATTTCCGTCACAACGGTCAATTTTGTAATTAGCTACAAATTAGGTAACTAACTAATTATATGCTTTACTTTCAGGTCATCCATGTAAGATGTTTCATATTTGTTTTAGAATGCTTCAATCTATAATAACTGAAAATTTCATTTAGTTCTCTTAATTTTTAAGAAAGTTATGGGCTTTTGACTGTCCTCGATCACAGCTTTTGTGTTGTCAATGGAAAAGCAATAGGGAACAAGATGCTAATTTCCGAGTATGAAAATGGCCATAACTTTTTTAATACTGAAGATATTAAAGTGAACTATGTATCAAATTAAACTTATTTTTATGCTTTATCTGATGGTATAAATTGCAGACTTGATTTTTAAAATCTCAAAATTTTGTAACATTGCTACTTAAAGTGTTTTAGTGTGTGGGGAATAGGGGTAAACTGTTTTTCAGGCACTTACCTCGGTGGAATGCGACTTTTCTCCTAGTCGCATTTTCGTCCTCCCTCGCGGCCTAACAGCTTGGATTGGTGTGGCCTCTCCCGGAGTCGGGCCCAGAGATTCAGCAGCGGGCGCCGTGCGGACTTTCCATCGCGGAGCCAGGTGATCCCTTGCCGGGAATCGCCAGAAGAAGTGCTCCGATCACTGGCCCGCGGACTATAACATCCCGAAGCCGCAGTCTGCGGAGTTTGTAGCCGCGGGCGAGGCGTGGTCTTTCCATCGCCGAGTCTGGGATCTCTTGCCGGGGATCGCCTCAAAAAGTGCTCCGCCGGCCTGCGGCCTATAACATCGTTAAGCCCCGGTCTCCGGTAGGAATGTGGCCGATTCGGGACTTCCAACACGCGGAATGTCCGTCCGTCCCGACGTCGGAGTTTCGAGCATCTCGACGAGAGGGCCTGCACATCGGGCCGTCCGTAGCTGTGACTGCGGAGGGTTCATGGCCCCGACCACAGATGAACAAAGGACGAGGACTGGCTAAACGTTATTGCCTTCCACCACAGTGAAGAATGTTGATTCCACTGTGGTGGATGTTCATATTGTATTGTGTATTGTGCTCTTTTTGATTGTGTGGCTGCATGGTAAGTCAAATTCCACTGTACCTTAAGTGGTGCATGTGGCAATAAATGTGAACTTGATCTTGAACTTGAACTTGAACTTTAAAATGGAATTTACACTGACAAGTGTGAGGTGTTGCACTTTGCTATGTCAGACGACGGCAGGACCTACACATGAAATATTAGAGCACTTGGTGAGATGTGCAAATCAGAGAGACCTGGGAGTACAGGTGCATGGTTGCATCAAGTGGCGAGTTATGTAGCCTGGGTAATGAAGAAGCCGTTTGGCGGCCTTGCTCCATTGGGAAGGGTATCGAGCAGTTGGGACATCATGTTACTGCTGTATTCCCAGTTGAAGAAGATGGGAGGACAAGGGACAGATGCAGTGATGTGAGATCGAACCTTTGTTGATATGTGAATTAACTTCTCTCTAAACAGGAAACGTGGCTTTGGGGGCAACGGCAACACAATCCAGCACGCATAGTAAAGGAGATGCTGCCAGAGCCATTGACGGCAGCAATAACTTGTACTGGGAACTGCATTCGTGTACCCACACACGTACAAGTGCTAACCCCTGGTGGATGGTCGATCTGGGCAGAACCACCATCATATCTGCAGTAAGAATCAGCAACAGGTTGGACTGCTGCCGGGAAAGGATCCTGGGAGCAGAGATCCGCATTGGGATTTCGCTGGAGAATAACGGGAACTCCAACAGACTGTGAGCATTGCGCGGCAACACTGGCTTCATTTCATCTTTGCACACTGGTCTTGTGGCGATTCCATGCCCGGTTAAGTATGTCTGATGTATTGAAGGCAACAGTGCCAAATATTACTGCACAATGTTTGCATTGCTGCAAGACTCATATTGTCACACGGCATGGAAACAGGTCCTTCAGCCCAATTCATCCATGCAGATAAAGATATCACATCTGAGCTGGTGCCATTTGGCCCATACTGTATCTCTTCAAACCTTTCAGACCCACGCAGGTCAAATATCTTTTAAATGTTATTATTATACCCGTCTCAACTATTTCCTGTGGCAGCCAGTTCCATATACCCACCACCCTTTGTGTGAAAAAGTGGACCCTCAGGTTCCTATTACATTTGCCCTTCTCACCTTCAACCTGGTTCTTAATTCCCCTACCTTGGGTAAAAGACTGTGCATCCACCCGATCTATTATATACACTTCTATTAGATCACTCCTCCATCGTCCTACACACCACGGAATGAAGCCCCTGCATTCCCAACCTTTCCCAGAGCTCTGTCCTTGGAGCCCTGGCAACATCCTCATGAATCTTCTCTGTATTCTTTCCAGTTAAACCGTGTCTTTCATACAGAACGGTGACTAAAGCTCAATGATTCAATTATAATTTATTGCCACATGTATCTAGGTACAGTGAAATTCTGGTTTTGCACACATTACTCCAGCAACGCAAATAGTCGCCATGTCTCTGGCGCCGACACAGTTACAAAAATATTAATTAAAGTCACGTTGTTCCCTTGATGTTCTCTCCGCGGTACTTCCTCGACCCGTCCTCTCCTCTTCGCGACCCATCCGTCTCTCCTCTCCATGGCCCATCCTGGACTCGTCCTCCTCTCCTCTCTGCGGCCCGATTGTCCCTGTAGTCCCCGCGGTCCGATTGTCCCTCCTCTCCACAGCCTGTCGTCGGCCGACCAGGTCTCCTTTCCGCAGCTCTGCAAGCGGCTCCGTAAGCAGCACCGCACCGGGAGCTTCGCTTTTGCACTGCCGTGGCGCTCGCCGGTAGCTTTCTTTCCGAACCTTAACCCAATATTCATTGTGCAGTCTCACGATCATCTTGTACATCTGTACCACAACGTTTTTTTGGTATAGTTTAGTTCATGGTCACGTGAACCGATGTGCCACGAAAGGATACATGCTCAATATCCTGACTGATGAAGGCCAGGATGCCAAAAGCCTTCAGTTGCACAAGTGTTTGTGGTGACGAACATCTTATGTTCGTGGTGAGAGAGGCACTTGGTCACTGCCCACATTCCTGACACAATGTTTGAAAGTTGGTTGATTCCCTGGTGCCATATCCCGCATGATACCTTCATGTTTCTGATTCATCCAGCTGTGGAACAGTTCAGTCTGTGTCAAATATGTACACTTTCATCTGCGATGGATTCACGGGTCGATATGTGAACATCAGGATCCCAGGAAATATGAAAATCCTGACTTTATGTGAGGTTGAGGTGCTTGGAATGAGGATGCCGGACCTGGATAAGGCAGGTAAGTGTCCAGAGTATTTCGTTGTCATGTATACCAAAAACAGAACAATCAAATCTAATTTACTGCCGTATAACCCTTCTCCTATCAGGAAAAAGGTATAGAAGTGTGAAAACGCACACCTCCAGATTAAGAGACAGTTTCTTCCTAGCTGTTATCAGGCAACTGAATCAGATAACCACAACTAGAGAGCAGTCCTGAATTACCATCTATCTCCTCAGTCTATCTTTGATCGGACGTTACTGGTTCTTTCTTGCACTATCCACATTATTCCCTTATCATGTATCTGTACACGGTGGATGACTCGATTGTAATCATGTATTGTCTTTCTGCTAACTGGTTGGGACATACCTCAAGCTTTTCACTGTAGACACAAAATGCTGGAAAAACACAGACCCGTTTTCCCGACCCGAAAAGTCGCCAATTCCTTCTCTCCATAGATGCTGCCTGACCTGCTGACTTTCTCCAACATTTTGTGTCTACCTTCAATTTTACCAGCATCTGCAGTTCTTTCTTAAAGCTTTTCACTGTACCTCTGTACACGTGACAATAAACTAAACTAAACTAAACAGAACAGTTCTGTAAACACAACACACTCAGAACATATACAATAAACAAAAAAATAGTGAATTAATAACGCCACTACGTTAAAAAAAAAAAAGCCTTGGTGCAACTTAAGACAATGCATAGTTCACATCCACAGTTGAGGTTCGTGTTGTTTAGTGTTCAGTTGTTGGGAAAGTAGCCATTCTTGATTCGGGTGATCAGACTCCCATTGTAGGTACGCTGGAATCTGTTCTCACTCTCGCTCGACACACTCTGACGACACACTCTGATATATCCACACTCTGGTGGATATGTTTGACAGACCCAGTCTATTAAATTCTTCAATCTCAAGTAATACCCCCAACCCCCTCTCTTTTTCTCCACCCCCACCCCAATTCAGTATGAACCAATCTCTCCCAACACCCAGTCATACTGCTCCTTTCCCCTCTTCCATGCAATCGTCTGCCGTCCTTGTCCCATATTTATCTGTCATCGCCCTCTTCCCCGTCTGCCCCTCACCACCCATATCCCTCCCTCCTGTTTAACCATTCACTCCTCTCTGTATCTGAGATCCTTTTCTCCATCCTTTTCCCCTTGAGCCTTTGGTTACTTACTCCAGCCATCTGCCAATCAGACACCACGGGTATGTGCTATCTGATGTGTTATATAATACGTTTGAAGTGTTGCTTGTTGTTCTGGTCGCCTTCTGGGCGTGGAGACTCTAAAATGACGTAGAAGAGCTTTACTAGAATGCTAACTAGACTAAAGCATAAAAAATGACACAAAGTGTTGGAGTAGGTCAGGTAGCATCTCTGGAGAACATGGAAACGTGGCGTTTTGGGTCGGAACTCTTCTTCAGTCTTCAGATGTGTCCAGACCTGAACTTCACTTATACACGTTTACTAGCATGCTGTCTGACCGGCTCAGTTACTCCAGTACTTTGCGTCTTTTTTTGTAAGACAACATCTACAGTTCTTCGTTTCTAAATTAGAGGGTATTATCTATAAGGAGAGGTTGGACAAACAGGTTGCATTTTCTGTAGAGTCTGAGGCTGCGAGGAGATCTGACTGAAGTATACAGAATTATGAGAGGCAAAGATAGGAAAGAGTCAAATCCTTTTTCACAGGGTGCAAATGTCAAAGATTAGTGGGCGCCGCTTTAAAGTGAGAGTAGCGATGTTTAAAGGAGAAGTACCCGGCAAATATTTTACACAGAGGGCCATGGGTGTCCGTAAAGCCAGGAGTGGTGATGGAGGCAGATACGATAGATTGATTTAAGAGTTTAGGATGGAATTTTCTACTATTTTGTGCAATATCCGTAACCTGTATTTGGCTTTACTCAGATAGGCACAGACACAAAATAAAACAGCTCGTTGATTAGTGGTGAGTCGATCGACCAAATCGGTTTATTGGCCTTAACAGCGCCCTTAGCAATTTATTGAAGGCCTCAACAGTAGAGTTTCTGAGAGAACCAAAGTGTTTCAAAGATTCACACTACCTACAGCATCTTATATTGATTTTAGAAAGGCACATAAACATGCAGGGAATGGAAAGATATGCATCACATTCGCAGGCAGAGGAGATTCATTTAACGTCATCATGTTCAGCTCAGATATTTTGGGCCAAAGGGCCTCTTCTTGCTCTGTCCTTTTCTATGTTTTGAAGAAATATCGTTAGCTTCTTTCCAGTCTGTCGGGACCTCACATTGGCTAGATAATGTAAAAGGTCGTTGTCGAGGGTACGTTAATCTCTTCTCATGTCATTCTCAATAACCTGTGATAAATTCCAAAAGGCCCTAGGCATTTATTAATATTAATGGTCATCAAGAGCCCCAACCTCCTTGTTAATCTCAAACTGCCCTTGCATATTAATATTATCCACACTGATCTCAATGTCCTCCATGTCCATGTACTTGCTGATAAAAGATGTAACGTGTTTGTTTATGACCTTGCCTACATTCCCAGATTCCAAGAATAAATTCCCTCCTTTATCTTTAAGCTGTCCTTCCATCTCCCTAGTTACGCTCTTGCTGTTAGTGTACATAAAAAAGTCTTGTTATAAATCCAACAGCTGTGGAAGTGCTGCCTGTGAGTTAGCTCTTGTCGATGAGTGCAATATCTTTGGTCCCAACAGTGAATCTGGCTGCGATGGGAGTGGCGACGCAGTCCAGCGACATGCAAGAGGCGTTTGCCGACCGAGCCATTGACAACAACAAAAACACGAATGTATTGAAAGGCGCCTCTTGCACAGAAACAATTCGGTCCGACAGCCCATGGTGGAGAGTGAATCTCAAGGCGATCTATGCTGTGTTGGTGGTAAGAATCACCAACAGGATGGACTGCTGCTCAGAACGGCTCAAAGGAGCTGAGATCCGCATCGGCAATTCATTGCAGAACAACGGGAATTCAAACAACTTGTGAGTATCATGGGGAACTGGTCAAGGTGTACTGAATGGGAAGAGGCAGAGGTTCTGCAAGCTTCATTGTTCCTGCTGCACTGTGGAAAGTAAAGGACAGTGCTGGGCTTATGCTCGGCAGCTGGATATGGCCTGTGGAAAACTGCCCCGTAAACGGCGAGGGACATTGACACTGAGCTGTGAATCACTGTACCAGAGAGACATACATAGAAACCATGTGGTCAGCCCACCGAATCCCTGTCGAGCAAGTTAGCATATTGAACGCGTCCCATTTGCCTGCATTTGCCCCCTATCCCTCCAAACCATTTCCACCCCCACCCCATCTCGATCCACCTATCACTTACAAGGCATTATCCAGCTTCACCTCTCTTCCAGCTCTCTTGCAATTGGTATGAAGAATGGTTCAGACCCAAAATGTTGCCCATTCATGTTGTCTAGAGATACTTCCTGACCGACTGAGATCCTCCAGCACTTTGTATAATGTTTTCCCTCTAAACAGTTTCTATCCATAAATCCATCCAAATGTGTATTGAAAGTTCTAATTGTATTCACTTCTATAGCTTCCTTTGCTAGCTCCTTCCAGATGCACACTATCCTCTGTGCAAATTTGTCCCTGAGATCTCTCTTAAATCTGCCCCTTCTCACATTAAGCTTGTGCCCTTTAGTTTTAGAGTCCAGTCGCCAGGGGAAAAGACTGAGTGTTCACCTTGCTTCTTGTGAACTTATACACTTCAATAAGATCATCCTTCAGCCTCCTATGCTCTAAAGCAGCTTGTTTTATTTTGCAGTAAATTGTGTTACAGCTACAGAGACACTACACATTAAAAGTGTAAGAGGTGAAACAAAGTAGGTTAGGAGATCAAGGATTCATCTGTTGTTTGAGGATAATTTGTGAGTCCGATAACAGAGGGAAAGAATCCACGCCGAAGGAGAATTACTGGGGGAAGCGGTCGGTGTAGTGTAGATTACTAAGGTCCTGGTTGGGCTAGAACTGGGAGGCCTGGAAGCCATGTGGTACATCATGATGGTGCGAAGCCAAGTGCCGAGGAAAGACACGAGTTGCGAGTCTGGGATAGAATATGGTTTAGGTTTATTATTGTCACGTAAACCGAGGTACAGTGAAATGCTTTATTTTGCATGTTACCCAAACAGATCATAAGTAGATACAATCAATTCAAGTACTGTACAGAATATAGTTCTCAGCATTGTAACCCATCAATTGCATAGAAAATGTCCAATGTCCTCAATAGAATAGAGATGAATTAGACAGCGCCCTATCTAATGGAAGGACCGTTCAGCAGCTTTCGAGTGTAGGTATCTTCTGCTCGACTGGAGTAGGGAGAAGGAATGATCAGGGTGTAAAAAGTGTTTGATTATGTCGGCAGCTTTTCCGAGACAGCCTGAACTGTAGGTTAAATCGATGGTGCGCTATCTGGTCTGTGTGATGGGTTGGGATACATCTGCAACTATCCAATATTTTGCGGTCTTGGGCAGGGCTGTTTCCATAACAAGCTGCGATGCAACCTGAGGTAAGCTTTTTGGTCGAAGACAAGCAGGAATCACAGAGGGGGAGCAGTGGGAGAGGCTCTCACAGAATGCCTGTCGGAGAGAAGAGGAATTACTCCGGGTCTTTTTTTCTGCTCAAAATCCCAGCCTCTGCAGCCGCCTGTGTCACCGATAAATCTCTGTCTGTGTTTGTGGTGCACGTCCTGAACAACAAGGTCAGGAACACCCGTCTGACTAGTGCCCCAACTGACAAGGTGTCAAAGGAGAAGATAGTCCCAGAGGTACAAGTAACTGCAGGTGCTGGAATCTTGAGCAGAACACAAATTACTGGAGTCAGGAAACATCTGTGAAGGAAATGGACAGGCAAGGTTTTCATTCGGGTCCCATTTCAGACTCTGGTTCTGACCTCGGTAACTTGATCTCTTTCAGATGTGGGACTGTGAGCACTTCTGAACAGACAATCTACGTCGCTTGTCAAGGAATGGGTGGCCAGTATGTGAACATTATCATCCCCGGATCTCAGAAAATCCTGACCTTATGTGAGGTGGAGGTCTTTAGCATATGCGTACTGGAGAGCCAAGTTAACTAAACGGTCTATCACCACTACGCTTTTCCCGGGACTGAGCAAATGTAGCTGCGATGTGGCCCGTCTCTCTGTCTTCACAGATGCTGTTTCAATAGTATTTTATTAAATTGTTGTTCCAATAATATTTTATTTATTTCGCTCCAGTTCTGGCCAGCCGCAATATGTTGTGTCTCCGTGTGGAAAGAGATAATTCTGTTGTAACGAGAACCGGAAATGTCATATTAGTGTAGTAGTAAATAAAGAATGAACATCAACGTGGCCGCGGATCGTGATGTGGGCTCAGGTCGGGTAGAAAGAATCAATATCAATGATTCAATGATTCCTTATTGTCACATGTACCTAACTACAGTGAAATTATTTGCTTTGCATACAACCGGTAAAGTCATGTCGCAGACCTCACCTAGACGGTAGATCAGTGTCGCCACGTTTTGACGCTGACAAAGTTACAAACGTTTACCGAGAATCCCGAACACGGCAGCAGTCCGCCTCCCCCCCCCCCCCCCCCCACACACACACACACACCACCACCACGCCGGGTCCCCCATCGTTGTCGGCGGTCCGTGCCCACCGTCCCCCCCCCTAAAAAGTTATTGACGGCCCTCTTCTCTCTCCGGTGTCTCTCCTCGCGCTTAAACGTCTCTCTAACGTCTGTCCCACGGTCCTCCTCGCTCTGCAAGGTTCCTCCTCGCTCCGTTTTAAAGGCCCCCCCTTGCTGTCAGGCGGCCCTCCTAACTGTCCGGCACATCACCTTGCTCTCCAGCACCTCTCCTCCACCTTTGACGACCTACCTCACTCTTGATGACCCTCCTCGCTCTCCAACGGAACCCGGTGTGTGGGCGGTTTCCGTGTGCACCGACGCCGGTGGCCTAAGGCCAGTTTCCCAGTGCACGGCGGGCGAGAAGGGCGTACCGGGTGAATGGGTCCATTTTCCGCGGCGGGCGATCCAGACCTGCTGCAGGGCTTGGCCCCGTTTGCCAGGAACACTCGCGACACGCTGCTTGCTGGGAATCTCAGCGCTGTCATCGCCATGATCATTGGTCACTTGGTCGTGTATGATTGTCCTTCTGTCTGCTCCTTCCTGTGGGTCTTCAGAAGGCTGAAGATGGATACACCGACATTGTCCGTCCAGATAGACTTCAATGTGTGACATCTTTCACCGTGGGACACTTGTGGATGAATAGCGACAATTCGGTCCTTCAAAGAAGCTGTCCCGCGCGTAACCACTATGGCCTGAATTATCTTACCTTTGCAGCCTACTCGGCGTTGCGGAGCTCCACCCGTTGTTCCGTCACCATCCTCCACCTGTTCCATCATCGAGGTTTTATTCTTGGGCTGCGTCTCCTCCTTAACCTTCCGCTATGGGATATCCTGCCAGGAGCACAACTCCACAGTGTACAGCTCGCAGGATCTCGGGTACATATGGGCTCTCCACAACAACAACAAGGCGGAGAACACTAAATCAATGGCAGATGCTGCACACTGCTAAGATTAGACTACAGACTCATAGGGTTCAGCATCTTAATGGGACTAAGTACAAAACGGAAGGCATCGAAGGTGTGTTGCAGAGGAATAGCAATTGTCATTACATTCGTGTGTGAAGGTAGACCTGATCAGATATACCCGAGGACATTGTGGGAAACCTGACAGGAAATTGCGGGTGCCCTGGTTGAGATTTACGAGTCGTCTTTAAATACAGGGGAGGTGTCGGAAGACTGGAGGGTGACAAATGTTGTGCCTCTATTCAAGAAAGGCTGCAGGGAAAATGCTGGGAACCATAGGCCAGTGAGCTGAACGTGTGTAATTGAAAATTTACAAGATATGATTCTGAGGGATAGTATATACAGGCATTTAGACGAACAAAGGCATGGTTTTGAACGCGAACGGTTGTGCCTCACAAATCTGTTTTTTCAAGCCGTGACCATAAAGGTCGATGAGGGCAGGGTTGTAGATGTTGTACATGTGGAATTCAGCAAAGCATTCGACAAGGTTCCGCATGGGAGGCTGCTCTGGAATGTTAGATCGCATGTGATCCAAGGAAAGATAGCTCAATGGATTAAAAAAAAAGACATAATGGGAGGAAGCAGACGGCGTTGGTGGAATGTTGCTTGTCAGATTGGAGGCCTGTGGATAGTTGCGTGCCTTAAGGGTTCGGCGCTGAGCCCATTACTCTTTGTCATCTATATCAATGATTTGAACGAGAACATACAGACAAGATTAGCAAATTTGCAAAAGTATGTGGTTTTCCAGGTAATGAAGATGGTTGTGAAAAATTGCAGTAGGGTCTTCACCGATTGCCCAGGTGGGCTAAGGAATGGTTGATGGAATTTAATACAGGGAAATGAGAGGTGTTGCATTTTGGGAAGTCTAACATGGGCAGGACCTAGACAGTGAATGGTAGGCCTCTGGGGAGTGAGTCAGAGCAGAGGCATCTAGGAGTGCAGGTGCATGGTTCCTTGAAGGTGGAGTCGCAGGGTGGTCAAAAAGGCTTTTGGCACATTGCGCTTCATAATTCAGTATATTGAGTGTAGAAATTGGGAGGTCATGTTGTAGTTGTATAAGATGTCGGTGACGCTGCATTTAGAGTATTTTGTTCAGTTCTGGACTATAGTAAATATGTTGTCAAACTGGAAGGGATGCAGAGAAGATTTCTGAACATGTTGCCTGGAATAGAGGGTCTCGCATATAGGGAGAGGTTGTGTAGGATGCGACTCGATTCCTTGGAGCACAGGAGGATGAGGTGTGACCTTATAGAGTTGTATAAATCGTGAAAGGAATAGATCGGATGGATGCACTGAGTCTCTTGCCCAGAGTAGGTGCATCAAGGACCGGAGAACATAGATTTAAGGTGAAAGGGAAAAGATTTACTAGGAATCTGAGGGAGAACTTTTTCAAACAAAAGGTGATGGGTGTATGGAACAAACTGCCAAAAGGCATAATTCAGGAAGGGACTACCCCAACATTTAAGAAACAGTAAGACAGGTACATGGATAGGATGGGTTTGGAGGGATGTGGACCTAACACAGCCAGGTGGACTGTAGCTGGGACTTGTTGGCCGGTGTCGGCATGTTGGGCGGAAGGGCCTGTTTCCACACAGTATCACTATATGACATTATGGCCATATGGAAGAATTTAAACTGCATGTTTTGCTGGTCGAAGGAGCCTGACACTGTATCATGGACAATGAATTTGTGACGTACATAAGGAAATATTTTCAGAGTAATTTCTACAGCATTTTGCCACAAGCAATCTGCTGGTGGAACTGGAGGAGGTCGAACAGCATCTGCGGAGCGTGGTGGGCATTCGACCCCTCGTCTGGACTGTGAGGGGAGATATAGTGAGATACATCAAGGAATCGGGCCCTTCAGCCCATTATTCAGTGCCGGCCATGGTTCCCCATCCAAGCTATTCCCCATTGTCTGTGTGTGGCCCCCTAAAACGTTCCTATTGATTTTTCTACTACAAATATTATATCTATTTCAATCAATACCAATATACTTACCAAAAAATATCTTTAAAAAAATTAGACTCCAATATTACAGACTTCATATGGGACTACAGATCGCACAGAATCCAAAGAAAACACCTGTGTAAACCTAAAGAATCTGGGGGATTGACACTCCAGAACTTTTTATACTACTACTGGGCAGTACATATTAAAAACATAATTTATTGGTTGGACAGCTCTGCCCAACAGGTAGAATTGTATATCTTTATTGTCATTTCCTGAGTATTCGCATACCCAGAGGAAACAAAAAAACGTTCCTCAACCAGTGTCCATTTCAGTGTGTGCAGTAAAAAATAAATAGAAGTAAAAATACATATATCATGAACAAATTAACACTCTACTCTAGTAAACATCAACAGGCGTTCCGATCGGCAGCGGCACGACAGTGGCTCTGCTGCAGTGTGTCCAGGTTGGTGGTTGGTGCACGATACTTTGGCAGGGGACAAAGTCCGTTTATCAGTCTTATAACCTGCGGGAAGAAGCTGAGGAGCATCCTGCTGGTTTTGCACCTAATGCTCCGGTACCTCTTCCCAGATGGCAGGATAGAGAATATGTGATGGGATGGGTGGTAGGGGTCTTTGATGATGGAGATGGCTCTGCTGATACATCTCTTCCTGTATATGTCCAGCAGGAAAGGGAGTGGAGCACCAATAATCCTGCTGGCGGTCTTCACAATCCTGTCTAGTTGGTGCCGTTCGTACGCCTTGCAGCTCCCGAACCAGGAAGTGATGCCGTAGGTTAATGTGCTCTCGATTGTCCCCCTATAAAAAGTTCGTAGGTGTGTAGTGGGGAGACCTGCTTTACGTAGTCTTCGGAGAGGGTGTAGTCACTGCTGGGCTCTCTTGACCAGTGCTGTGGTGTTGGTCGTGGACGTCAGGTCATCTGACAGGTGGAGTCCTAGGAACTTCACGCTGTTGACCCTTTCCACATCAGCTCCATCGATGTGCAGAGGTGTATGGTGTTGTTTTCCCGCCCTCCTGAAGTCAACCACCATCTCCTTAGTTTTTCCCACGTTGAGAATGAGGTTGTGGGATTTGCACCATCCTGTGAGCAGCTCCACCTCCATCCTGTACGCCGACTCATCATTGTCACTGATGAGACCCACCACTGTTGTGTCATCAGCAAACTTGTTGATGAAGTTGTTGTTGAGTCTAGCAGTACAGTCGTGTGTTAGCAGACTAAACAGCAGGGGGCTTAGGACACAGCCTTGGGGCGAGCCAGTGCTCACGGCTATGGTTTTTGATGTCCTACTGCCCACCCTGACTGTCTGCTGCCGTTGCGACAGAAAGTTCAGGACCCAGTTACATGTGCCAGCATCAACTCCCAATAGCTCCAACTTCTCCACCAACTGCTGCGGAATGATTGTATTAAAAGCAGAGCTGAAGTCTATGAAGAGGATCCTGGCATAAGTATTTTTCCGATCAAGGTGTGACAGTACGAGGTTCAGTGTTGTTGAGACTGCGTCCTCTGTGGATCGGTTGGCTCTGTAGGCGAACTGCAGTGGGTCTAGGTCGGCAGGTAGACTATTTTTGATATGCTGCATAACCAGTCGCTCAAAACACTTCATTACTATGGGTGTTAGAGCCACTGGTCGAAAGTCATTATGGCAGGCTGGGTTTGGTTTCTTCGGGACAGGGACGATGGTGGCACTCTTAAGACAGTTGGGCACTACTGCCTGGCTGAGTGAGATGTTAAAAATGTCTGTGAAAACATCTTTCAGTTGCTCGGCGCAGTCTCTTAAAACGCATCCAGGAATGTTGTCCGGCCCTGCAGCTTTGCGTGGGTTGATGCTGGCAAAGGCCTTTTTAACTCCGGCTGCGGACAGCCTGAGCGACTGGTCACTTGGAGATGGCAGTAGTGCACGTGTCTGGGTGGTGTTTCCAACCTCAAACCGTGCGTAGAACTCGTTCAGTTCATCTGGTAGAGAGGGGTCGTTTTGGCATATCCGCAGCGGGGGGGGCTTGTAGTCCGTGATGGTATGAAATCCCTGCCACAAGCGACGTGTGTCTTTGTCATTTGCGAAGTGGCTGTTAAGTTTTTGTCCATACAGCCTCTTCGCTTCCCTGATCCCCCGGGATAGGTTACTCCTTGCCAGTTTGTATGCTGCGTTGTCCCCAGATTTGAATGCAGCATTCCGGATTCTCAGTAGGGAACACACTTCCCCAGTTAGCCAAGGTTTCTGATTGGCACGCCTCCTGATGGTTTTTACCACCGTTACATCATCAATGCATTTATTGATGTATCCGATGACGGATTCTGTGTATTCTTGGAGGTTGATGCTACTGTCATCTGTTGCTGCCTCCCTGAAAATGGATAAGAATGAAGAAAGAGGATAGTAAGATTAATCGAGAACTTACCAGTTTGAAGTTTGATCTTTATTTTATGAGGAGTTATGTTGGTGATTACGTGAAGAAGACCCGTCAGGGCGCATGTGCGTCAATCTTCAAAGCAGCGGTGTGAAATCACAAAACACCAATAACGAAGTAACATAGTAAAAACGAGTACATTTTAGAACTTCCAGCTGACCTTTATGAAAGAGGGTTGGGCGTGGTGGGCACGTAATCACCTACGTAACTCCTCATAACATAAAGATCAAACTTCAAACTGGTAAGTTCTTGTTTAATCTTACTATTTTACTTCGGAGTCATGTGAGTGACTACGTGAAGACTTTAAAGCTTTGTGATTTCATGCCGCAGATTAAAATCCCGGCTTCTCACTGCATTGATTGACTCGGACCGAGAAATAATCAATAATGCATTAATGACATTTGCATGAAAAAATGCAGTAATGCATTGATTTGAATAATAGAATTAACAGTATCCCCTTTAACCCAGGGGAATTTAAGCAGAACTTAATATAGTATCTGCAAACAGCCCCGTATTGGCAATAGGCCGATGGTAAAAGTGTTGAAACACCAACTTATTAGATCACCCGGCGGCTGCGAGAATATGGTCGACGGGACGTCCATCGCCCTGGCCGCCGATGTTGCTGCTAAATCGAATGGGATGTAAAAACATCACTGTTAACACCTGCAGCAACCAAGACTTGTTTTAACCATCTTGAAATAGTCTGAACTGACACTATCTTGTATGGTTTTTCCTGAATGCTAAACAATCTTGTTTTCATATTTCGTAAGACCTTTGTAGCCTCAATGTATTGCAACAAATGTCTTAACACATAGACATGGATCCATGGAATATGCTAATAAAACACTCTTGAATCCTGTCACACCTAACCCTACTTCATTTGAGTAGGTCATAAATGTAAAACATAACATTATCCCGAGGTACTTCCATCCTGTGTATCTGTAACTTTTGTAATGTCTGCACTCTCAGTGCTTGTTACAAGTGCCATAAGCATGACTACCTTCATGCTGAATTTGGCCAAAATCAGAATCGTACCAAGAGTCCATTGATGAAGTAGCTTAAAACCACTCTTTATTCCAGATTGCGATACCTAGGTTTAGAAGGTCTGGAATTAAAATTCCTTTCATTAATCTGGAAACAAAAGAACGAGACTCAACAGGATGTCTTTCCGACCCCATCAATAAAAAACGAGGACAATGTACTTCTGGCTGAATAAATCGCACTATAACTCAACCCCTCATAATAGAGTGTTGAGAAAACCTAAGACATTTGAGACATGTGCCGTACAACATTCACTATTCTTTTGTACACAGAGATTTTTTCCCATTCTTTACATAATGGGAAAGAAGCATTTACAGAGTCACAACCTCAGATTCGCAAATGTACTGCTTTTGAGTGCTCTTCCACCAGACTGCTGTAAACATGTCCACAGTATGCCCAGACAATCCTCTTTTTAAAACCTGCAAATTAACAGATCCATACAGACATATAACGGATGTTACTCTCCAATTATCGGATACACCAGTAAATCCCTTCTTTTGGGAACCTTTATCAGAAACTGTGTCATTAATTCCAATATCAAAGGGAACTATGGCTGCCTAGACCAGTCCGGTACCACCAGTACCCCAGAGGCAGCATCCTGCTTCATTTTAAACTTCATTTATGAGACAGAAAGATGGAAAATGCATATAAAAACATACCACCCTAATGTAGCGAGAAAGCATCAATCGCTACTGTCTTCCATTGTAGTTCCCATAACACATAGCTCTGTAACTGGTGATTGAGTCTGGATGGAAACAAGTCGTATCTGGCTTCCCAAATCTGACTACTATATCATTAAAATCTTAAGATTCAACATCCATTCTTTGTTATCATGGAAATTCCCATAACCTGGTGTCTGCTACTATATTGAATCTACCTGGTAGATAAATAGCTGAAACCAAATATTTGTCAACACACCAAGCCCAGATTTGATTAGCCAATTTGTCACATGACACCAACTTAATTCCACCCATACGATTAACACATGCCATTGCTGTAGTGTTGTTAATTTGAAGCTGAACATGCAGATTAGTTGTATTAACAACAAGCTTGAAGCTCATAAGCCTTCCAACAGCTGTAAAACATTGATTCTCCATGTCTGCAAAAAATAATGCCTCTTCCATATTACATCTGTCCACAGATGGATGCCATTTCAGTGGCACCAATTCTAGTCCACTGACATCAGTCATTAAGACCATGGAAGGCTGTTCAATCAGTATTGCTTGAACTACTGGAGACATGTTAAATCCACCACTGCAAATCAGAAGCAGCATTTGTTGTTTAACTGCATAGCCTATCAAAATGGCCACCATGCATCTTAGTGCCTTTTCTTTTTGCCGTCTGTAGCTGCTGGTAGTGCAACGGCCCATATTGTATTGCTGGAAATAACACTAATTTTCCTAGCAAGCTGGCCACCTGCCTTAATTGAAGATTGTTGCTTTTTCAACTGCTTAATGCAACCATCACTCAGCTCTACCCTTTACCCTGGGTAAAATTACTACCATGTCAATTGAATCAATTGTGAAATTAAAATAATCAATTGTTGTAAGTGGCGTTAACCTTGATTTCTCTGGATGAATTAAACCCAAAACTTTCAAAAGTGGATTGAACAATTGAGAGAGATAACTCACTAATTCTCTTGTTCGTCCTAATTAGGAAATCATCCAGTTAAGCAATCAACATCTGTCCTTGGACTCTCATTAGCCCCAAAATTGGTTTTACCAATTTAGGGAAATTCTAGGAACTGAAGTTAACACATTAGACAGAACTTTGAATTGCCATAATTCAGATAAATTTCAAATATTTTCATCTTACAAATGAACAGACACTGAGTAATATACATCTTTCAGATCTATAGGTGCCATATAACATCTTTTGAAATAAGTTGTTTGCCAGTCTCAAAGTCTCCATTTTGAAGTGTGTATACTTCACAAAATTTTAAAGACTTGTCTGATCTAAAATACTCCTCACCATTTTAGGTCATGAAAATTTAAACACAATTTGGTGGTTTTGATAAACCAACCTTTCAATTACTTGTTTATAGACAAGTTTTCAAATACAGCTTGAACCTCCATCACTTCTTTTTGTGAAATTGGAGTGTTCTGCTAGGAACATGCTGGACGGCAAATCACTATTTGGATCGAATCAATTCGAAACCTTTGAATAATACTCAGAATAATGAATCTGAAGTAATTTGCTTCCAATATTTGGCTGTTTTTGCCTTAATATGTTCCCATGAGAACCAGATCCACCTATCTCCTTTGTCACCTGAGTGACCTGTGGTCCCTGGCTCCTGGCAGGAAAACCCACGCTTTTTCGTGTTCCCGCTGCAGGACGCCAACTGCGCCCCTGCTTCAATGGTCGACTTGTTCCTGGTGTAGGCCCAGGATTCTGTATGATGTCTGAAAGGATACCTCCTCTTCACAGACTTGCCGACCATCGATGTTTTGATCAACCTTGCTGTTTTTGCCTCATCATCCAACTCTTTCCCACATTTTGTGAGGTTTTTCTCCGAAGAGTAAGTTAAGTGACTGCACATTGCGGGGCTTTATAGAGTTGCTGCAACTTGGGGTTGATGGTGGGGCGAATGGCATACTTCCTGAAACAATTCCTATCAAAGTGGGCGCTACATAGCAACCCTAGTGCCTCTTGATGCATCTCCATCCCTGGCCTCCATCCATTGTTCTTGCAAAAATGCAGTTGTTCCTCAACCCAGCAGCTTCAATATTCTCTGCAGTTTTATTTCTTAGGCTCACATGCCCTCGCCCATCTGACCCCTTATATCTTGGTTCACTGCTAGTACTTTCAGCAATACGCAGTTCCTTGGGGTCTCGTGCTTTTTTGGCATTTTCATCCATCGTAAGCTACTGGAGCTGATGGAAGACAAAATAGTTGATCGTAGAGGCCACTTCTTCTCCCAGTGGCTCTCCTGACTCTGACGGGGCAGCGAATCATACTGTCAGGAGTAGAACATCTGGCAGCTGCCGTCTTCGCTTGTATCGGCCTCACCGTCAGTGTCAGGGTCAGAACTTTCACAGAGCAGCGAATCGTACTGCCAGAAATAGAACATCTGGCAGCTGCCGTCTTCGCTTGTATCGGAGAACTCTGCTGACCCTGTGCACGCGCCTATCAAGCAGCCCTTTACTAGGTGCTGCTGACCTGGCTTCTGCAGCCTGGCTCTGACATCACTCCTCCTGGAGTATGTCTTGTTGGAGCAATCTGTGTACAGGTTCTTCATTTGGAATATCCACTCAGAAAGTGGTATCCAGCCTTGGAGGTGAATCCCAAACTGACTCTTGCTCCATGGACCTGACTTGCATGTTGGCTAGCGCCCAACTGATGGTGGCTCCGTTCTTTTTCTAAATACACAAGTCCACAGTCGCCCCGCTCCCAGCCGGCGACTTTTACAGGGGTGTGAGGCAGCCCTTCACCAACCGCATTCCCGCGGCTCTCTATCGGCTTTGCGGCTTGCCTCTTGCCCTTGCCCGTTTTGTTCATGGTGCCTGTGAAAAAAACGCAACAGACCACCACAGCAAACGGACCTAAAAAACTCCCAACCTTGGCGTTGTAAAACTACATTCCACTAGAGCTCACGTCCGTGAGCACCAATGCATCTGACGTAATGACACGCATGCGCCCTGACGGGTCTTCTTCACGTAGTCACTCACGTGACTCCGAAGTAAAATTGCTCTCCTTTTAATATAGGAGCGATCCTCTTTTCCCTGATAAAATTAAACAACACAATATATAAGAAGAACCCAATTATCCACAACACAATTCGAATTTGGAAACAAATAAAACTAACTTTGAAATTAAGAAACTTAATGGTTGATCACCAATATGTGAAGAAGACCCGCCAGTCCGCATGCACGTCATTACGTCTGACGCATGGCAACGACGGGCTGGCAGGTGTGTAGCTCCACCAGCAGTAAGTTTAAAAAAACGTCAGGTAAGTTTTAAAACTTAGTTGAGGTTGTTTTCTGCGGTTGGTAAGTCTTGTTGCAGGAGCAAGCGGACCATGGAGAAAATGAATAAGGGAAGGTCAAGGCGGGCCGCCGGGAAAGCAGCTATAGAAGACCCGCCAGGAGTGCGGGTAGCGGACGGCCGTCTATCTCGCCTTCAGAGTCACTGGCGGCACGGCCAGTGGCTTCCGACGTGGTGCTCATTGAAAGCACCGTGGATACTCCGGTGGGACGAAAAGCTACTAAGAAGTCGGTAAGGCCCGTTGACTCGGATGGGTCGGGCCAGGAGGGTTCCCCTCCCACAATGTATAGCATCTTTGGACGTCTGTCTAGGATGGAGCTCCTGATGGAGAGGATGTTCCATCATGATATGCTCCAGCAAGAGGAGCTTTATATCCGGACGTCTCCTCGGGGGCCCGTGGCAGCGGCACCTGTAGAAGGGCTGCTTAATGTCTCCCTCTCGGAGGAGGAGAGGATACGGGGTCAGTTTTGTTCTGACTCCGAAGTCGGAGGTATAGCCGGTGAGCATACCCCAAGGCAAGAAGGCCGCGAACCAGGGGTGCCAAGCATGGCATCTAAATTTGCTATACTGACTGGAACTGGGGAACCGCTGGATGAGGACCTGGCTATGACTATAAATTACATGGCCTCACACCAGCTGCACAACCTCACAATGGAAAAAACTTCCAAAAAATAAGAGACACCCGCCAATTGTGCCTCGATCAAAGTGCCAACTGTGAACCACGCTATCTGGGGTCACATGGGTGTAGGTATCAGAGTCCAGGAAGTGAGGCTCCAGAAGATACTAAAGCTGCTTGCTTCAGGCATTACAGCTTTTGCTAGGTCGGTCGATGGAGGGCCCCTGTCTGAGGTGCAGCAGGATGCTCTGGCCTATTGTGCAATGCACATTTTGAAATAAACTGTCTCAGAAAGAGTGCTATCCGTCCTACTCTGAATCCCAAGTTTGCGGCACTGTGCAAATCAAGCAATGTTCAACCGCCAAATCTACTGTTCGTCGATGACCTATCAAAACGGGTCAGAGAGTTGGACGATGAGGCGAAAGCGGTCGGCCTTATAAAAGCCCAACCGACTAGCAAAGTTCCATTTCGGCAGCACCCCTACAAACGGTTCGCTGAAGCTGGTTCAGGTCAAGGACCAAGCCGGGCCTTGCCAACCAAGCGCAATTGGCGCACTCCAACATTCTTCACCTCCAGAACTCGGGGGCAGAAGTTTCCGCCGACAACCGTCGAGGTAGGTGGATCTGGTTCTTTTCAGAACATGTCATGTATGGGTCAGTTACAAGTTGGGGGGAGATTACACTTGTTTTTAAATGAATGGTGTAGCATAACATCAGGTTCGTTTATACTGCACAGTATACAAGGGTTCCAAATAGAATTCCTTTTCAAATTGCATCCACCTACACAGCATACACCAAGCCGGACATTGGTTTTTTCACAACAAGGGTCTTTAGATGTGCAAGCTGAAATTGAAACATTGTCGAAAAAAGGAGTAATTGAGAAGTCGTTTCATCAATCTCACCAATTTGTGTCTAATATATTTCCTAGACAAAAGAAGGATGGTGGGTGTCGAATCATTCTTGATCTAACTTGAATTAACTCCTATGTGCAGTATAAACATTTCAAAATGGAAACATTTGTTACTACTAAACAACTGGTTTCCAAAGGATGTTATATGGCATGCATAGATCTTAAAGATGCATACTATTCATTACCCATTCATTACAATCACCGGAGATATTTGAAGTTTAGCTGGATGAGGCAAATATGGCAGTTTAAAGCATTGCTTAATGGGTTAACCTCGGCTCCTAGATTATTTACAAAGTTGTTAAAACCGGTGTTGGGCCTACTCCGGGCTCTGAATCATATTGTAATGGCCTATTTGGATGATGTCCTAATCATAGGCAAGACTCAGGAATCAGCTGAAAAATCTTTCAGCTACCAAACTCATGTTTGAGTGGTTGGGGTTTCTCATCCATCCAGTTAAATCCAAATTGATACCATCTAGAGTCATTGATTATTTGGGATTCACCATTAATTCAGCTCACATGTCTGTGACACTGCCTAGGGGCAAGAGATTAGACTTAATAGAAGCTTGTAACAAGCTCATTGATGAGCAACAATCTTCTATTCGACAGATGGCTAGTATAATTGGCAAATTAGTGGCTGCTTTTCCAGCTGCACAATTCGGGCCTTTATATTATCAAAATTTACAACATGCAAAGGAGCAGGCACTCAAAAGACATGCAGGTTATTTCAATAGACCCATGCAATTACCAGCTGAAGCCATTGCTGAGTTACAGTGGTGGATAGCGAATATTTGCCATTGGTCCAGTAAAATTCTGATTGATAAACCTTCAGTTATTTTACAAACTGTTGTTAGTGCTCCAGGATGGGGAGCTACTGATACCGTCTCTAGCTGCGGTGGCAGATGGAATATGCATGAGGCATTAATTCTTCAATCACATGGTATTAACTATTTAGGGTTGTTGGGAGCACTCTATGGCTTAAAGGCGTATTGTAATAGTATGCATGACTTGTATGTTCAGCTTCAGATTGACAACACTACAGCAGTAGCATACGTTAATCACATGGGTGGAATCAAGTTGGTATCATGTGATAAATTGGCTAACCTTATTTGGCATTGGTTTATTACAAGAAACATCTGGATTTCAGCTATCTACTTACCAGGTAGATTTAACATGGTGGCGGACACCAGGTCACGAAAATTCAATGACAACACAGAATGGATGTTGAATAATGAAATATTTAATGATATTGTCGCTCAGTATGGCTTACCAGATATTGATTTGTTTGCATCCATATTAAATCACCAGCTACCAAAGTATGTTTCATGGGAACCAGACCCATGGGGCTATAGCGGTGGATGCATTCTCGCTACACTGGGGTGGAATATTTTTATATGCATTTCCCCCATTTTACCTCATCACTCGGTGCCTGCTTAACATCGAGCAGGACTCCGCCTCAGGCGTTTTGGTAGTTCCTGACTAGCCTACACAGCCATGGTTCCCACTCGTTCTGAGACTAATAACACAGCATTTTATGGCTGTCCCCAAATTCAGTAACCTGCTGGTTCACCCTGTGACTGGGGAGAACCATCCACTACATGACCGTATTCATCTATTGATTTGCAGATTCTGAGGAGACTGTTCCTGGGGCTCGGACTATCAGGTCGTACGGTGGATGTGATTACTGCGGCCTGGAGGGATAGTACTAAAAAACAAAACATCTCTCATATCAAGAAATGGGAGGTGTTCTGCTTGCAGTCGAACATATCATACCACACGGCAAGCATACCTGATGTGTTGAAATTTATTTTCACACTATATTTTGATGAGCGACTGAGCTATAGTGCCATCAACAGTGCTAGGAGTGCCTTATCATCCTACCTGTGGCAGGGATCGGGACAACAATCTGTTGAGTCTCACCCTTTAATATCCCGGTTCATGAAGGGTATTTTTAAATGTAATCCTCCTAGGCCCAGTTACATGGAGATCTGGGATGTGAGTGTGGTTCTCACGCTGCTTCGCCAATGGGCTCCAGCAACATCCCTGTCTTTGCCCAGGCTCACTCTTAAAGTGGTAATGCTCATGGCGCTGGTGTCAGCGCAACACGTCCAGATGTTGCAGAAGCTGCGACTGGACAGGATGGTTTCATCTGTGTAAATAACATAACATTTTATGTTTATGATTTACTTAAGCAGAGCAGGCCAGGTACGTCATGGCTTAAACTTATTTTTATGGCATACCCCATAGACCTTCGCCTATGTGTAGTTACGCACTTGCAGCAGTATATCAAGGTCACCAAGAGCCTCAGAGGCTCCGAATTAACGATATTCTTCAGTCACAAAAAGCCTCATAAGAAGGTGTCGGTACAAACCATTTCAAGGTGGCTGAAACAGGTTCTGGCTTGTGCCGGATTGGATACTGACATATTAAAATCTCACTCCACCAGGGCGGCATCAACGTCAGCAGCGAGGGCACTGGACGTCCCTCTGGACCAAAACCTCGTGGCCGCAGGATGGTCCAATGAAATGACATTTCAGAGGTTCTACAATGAACCTCTTGCCACACCGGGGGTATTTGCCCACTCCATTTTAAATTCTGTTTTATAGCTTCCCCCTGGGAGAGAGGGGTCGCTATTGTTTTCTGTTTTGCTAATTAAAGCATCAACATGTTTAAGTCTGTATCATGTTTGAATGCATTATTTATTATTACTCATCCTGTGTCAACTGAGGCAGTGTGTCGTATGGACTCGTATCCACGGCATGAAATCACAGAGCTTTGAAATCTTCACGTAGTCACTCACGTGACTCCGAAGTAAAATAGTAAGATTAAACGAGAACTTACCAGTTTGAAGTTTGATCTTTATTTTATGAGGAGTTACGATGAGCGATTACGTGCCCTCCGCTCCCAACCCTCCCATCATAAAGGTTATCTGGTAGTTCTAGTCATCTCTAAATCTTACTATGTCACTTCGACTACTGTTATCTGTGATTTCACACCGCTGCTTTGAAGATTGACGCGCATGCGGACTGGCGGGTCTTCTTCACGTAATCGCTCATCGTAACTCCTCATAAATAAAGATAAAACTTCAAACTGGTAAGTTCTCGTTTAATCTTACTATTCTACTATTCTTTATGACGTTATGACTGGTGGAAGCAGGCAACGGGGGTGAGGGACTCCTTGTGTCTCATGTAACCCAACATAAAAACCCAACATAAAACAGGCTATATTATATTTCTATGTGAGTGATGGGATCAAATTAATAACAGATATTTTCATAGAACCACAATTCAACAGAGCCATAGAACTTTCATGTGCGGACGGGACGGCGAAGGACTAGAAGCCGAAGCGAAGAAGTGGAAGCCAAAGATCGAACGATCGGAAACGAGTCGAAATAATCAAATAACCGAACGGAGACGACGCCGAAAAGCCAAATAACCGAACGGACACGACGTCTACTAGCTACATAACTGAAAGGGCACGACCCTAAAAGCCAAATAACCGAAAGGGTATGACGCTGAAAGGAAACAAAACCCGAACGGACTCTGCACCGAAAGTACAAAACGCAGAACGGACATGAGTTCAAAAAGCCGCGGAACGGACATTACGTCTCCGGGGACGGGATTTGTCCGAGACCTTGTCAGTGATTGGTCCGGACCTCCATGTCCATCACATCACTGGCCGGGTGAGATGGGAC
>JAXLNO010004014.1:0-24416 GCA_038087875.1 Malacoraja senta | reverse complement strand
CAGTATCATGTCCAACACCTTAACGCTTTATGCTCTCAAAAGGCTTTTTCGTTCACTTTGCAAAGGGAGTGCACGAAAATAGCTAAGTCCCAGGTCCTGGGCTGTGGTGGGAGTAGAAATCATGGTGAAGAAGAAAGAATTGGGGCCTCAAGGATGAAAGTGACGTTGAGAAGCTCTTCTCGAATTGGGCAGCACGGTGGCGTAGATGTAGAGCTACTGCCTTACAACGCCAGAGACCCGGGTCCGATCCTGACTACAGGTGTTTGTCTGCATGGAGTTTGTATGTTCTCCCTGTAACCTGCATGGGTTTTCTTCGAGATCTTTGGTTTCCTCCCACATTCCAAAGATGTACAGGTTTGTAGATTCATTGGATTGGTGTTAATGTAAATGTAAAATTGTCCCAAATGTGTGTAGGGTAGTTTCAATGTGCGGGGATCGCTGGTCGGTGTGGACTCGATGGGCCGAAGGGCCTGTTTCCGCATTGTACGTCCAAACTAAACTAAACTAAGTATGAATAATTAATCAAATGACCTCACCTTGTGCTGGATCATGCAATAACACTAAAACATTGTACCAAGTTCATGCATAAAAATGTGTAATCTGGGATTGTTCAGGATCTGGGATTGTTCAGTGAAACAAAACTGCAGAAGCGTAAAACCTGAAAAAAGAGAGAATATAGAAAATATTCAGCAGGTCAAGAAAGACATGACAAACTTATCATTTGTTCCTGATGAAAGATAAGAAAACTGAAAGGTTAACAATATTTCACAAGTGCTGCCTGACCAACTGAGTATTCCCAGGTCTTTCTGTTTTCACAATCTATTTTTGGGTATTGGAAATGTGTAGGAGGCTTCTGCAGATTGAAAAAAGGCAAATGCTAAAATCTTGTGGTGGCCTGAAATTGGAGAATTCATGTTCATGCACTGGATGTGCATATGGGATATTCCACCTGGGTAGCTTACAACCCAATGCTATGAACATTGAATTCTCCAACTGTAGGTAACCTCTAATGAAAACCAACCCATTCCCTGACCTGGTGAGTGTTTCCAGCATGGTCTACAATTGTATTATCTCCACATGTCGAATGAAACAATATAATTTTCTCAGAAAACGGACCGCCAGGGGCTGAGTCATATGTAGGTATGGATTGCGGCTGTAGGAAAATGTATGGAAATCAGTTTTAAGTAAAATCTTTTCTGTATCCCCTAATTGTACATTGCCACGCCTTAAGATTTTCATTTAAGAAGAATATTTTCATTTTAAGTAATAAATAAAATCTGAACATGTTACCATGAATCTCAGCTGCCTTATAAACATGTTTCAATAGTTTTGTCACTAATTTTAATTCAATTGATTTGAGGCTTTCTTTTTTAATTTCATTTGGCTGCTTAAACTATTGGCATTATAATATATCACAGGGGACTGCAGAAAATATGTAATTATATTATAGTAACATTACTGAAAAGGTCTTGAGATACTTACCAACCTCAGTGAAAGCTGGTGGGATTACTCCAACCATGCTCCCAGAACCCATGATTAAGAGCTTTCAAACATTATTTATTTAATTTTCAAGTTCAACGTTTCAATGTAGAGTTTCAATGCATTCCCTTCACATTTTAAATAAAATTTAGTGTTCATTTTATATACATATATTTATATATGCTTCACTTAATTAATGAAATCTTATTAAGTTTCATACATTATTAATTGCACACAACTATATTCATATTGAACCATCATTTTACTGCAGCAAACTGCTTCGTTGGTCATGCCATTATCATCATCATATTGTTTAACATGAATAACAGTTTATTCATGAACGATGCCTTCATCCAGCACTTCAATAATGACCTGTCCTGGATCATTGCTTCAGCATCACTGAATCTAATCCATTTTACAGGCAACCTTTTATTGAAGCCAATGTTCTTGAGTTTTCTCGCCTGCCCTACTATTCCACTAAGCAGTCGTGCTTTGGATTTACTTCGGAGTTACTTCGGAGTCACGCAAATGACAGGCTGGGGGGGAGCGCTGCTCCACCAGCGGTCCAACCTGAAGGTAAGTTTTAAACTTTTCCAGGTTGTGTTTTGCAGGAATCTCTGTAAGCCTTACAGAGGTCCTGCTTTATTTTGGCGAAGTCGGCCGGGCTATGGGAGATCCTTTATGGACCGCGGGGAACCCCAGTCGCGGACCACAGGGTCGGGAAATCCCGGTCACGACCTCGGGGAAACCCGCCCACGGATCGCGGGGAACCCACTATGGAGGCCGCGATGTGGGTAGCGGGTGGCGGTTGAGTTCGCCTTTTTCGATTCGCTGGCGGTGGAGCCAGTGGCTTCAGACTGGTGGCAACCCACTGGAGGGTAAGCCACTATTTTTTCCAGGGACCGCAGAGGCAGCTGTGAGAACCGTGGGGACATGGAACCTCACGGGGATCCCGTCTACAAGGACTGCAGAGGGAACCCCGGCTGCAAGAACCGCGGGGATACCAGGCTCGGGGGGGGGGGGGAACTCGACATGGATCTCGCAGGGAACCCCTACTACAAGGACTGTAGAGGGAGTCCCAGCTGCAAGAACCGCGGGGATACCAGGCTCAGGGGAAAACCCAACATGGATTTCGCGGGGAACCCTTCTACAAGGACTGCAGAGGGAATCCCGGCTGCGAGAACTACGGGGATACCCGGCTCGGGGGGAAAACCCGACATGGGCTTTGCGGGGAATCCCTTCTACAGGGACCGCAGGGAACCCGCTACGGAGACCGCAGACTGCGGGTAGCGGGCAGCGGTCGAATCCGCCTTTTCCAGATAACAAGACCTGCAGGTAAGTTCTTTACTTTGGGGTCGTTTTTTCTTCCATTTCTGTATTACAGGGAAGGAACTATGGACAAGTCAGTAACGAAGTCCAAACGGGCTGCAACCAGACTGGCTGGACCGCGGAAGTACGGGCAGTCAGCAGCGGCCGACTGCATCTGGATCGCAATCTATGCGGTCAGCAGTCTCCGTCCCGGCACCTTTACAGTCTGAATCAACACTACAGACTGGCGGAAAGACCAAGCAGAGGACGGACAGGCCATAGACTCGGATGAGTCGGGCCGTGAAGAATCACCGCCGGCAGGCAGCGACCGAGGTCGCATATCCTGCATGGAGCGGTTGATGGAGCAGATGTTCCAACGTGACGTGCTCCAGGATATGGAGCCTTGTCACCATGGGCCTCCTAGGATGCCCATGGCAGCACCTCATTGAGGGCTGCATAATGCATCTCCCTTGACAGAGGGGAGCATTAGGAGTCACTTCTGGGCTGACTCTGAAGACATGGGGTTGGCTGAAGATGCCACAAGTCTACTATGCACCTACCAGCAGACACCGAAACTGGTGAAAGCCCGAAGGCCATACGATCAGAACAGAGGTCTTTTTTAGACCGCGGCCCAGAACGGCCTTCGGGGAAGATGTGCCAACCCCGCAAGAGTGTGGAAGGCATGTCAGGCAGCAGCTCCTGGTTCAGGGTTGCAAATTTCCTCCCACTCAAATGAGCCGGAGTGGTAGAGGGTGCTACTGAAGTGCACATATGCCTGAAGCGACACCTGATTCAGGGTTGCAATTCCTCCCACTCGATAAAACAGATGGATGCAGATGGTGCTAAAATACATACACACATACCTAAGGCAGCTCCTGACTCAGGTTGCATAAGTCCTACCATTCGGATGTATGAAGGATGAAGTTGATTAAGAAGGATGAAGCTGATCAAGGCAGCTCCTGGTTCAGGTTGCATAAGCCCTACCATTCGGATGTATGAAGGATGAAGCTGGTTAAGGCAGCTCCTGGGCAGGTTGCATAAGTCCTCCCATTTGGAGTATGAAGGAGAAGCTTCCGATTACGGATACTAGTAGGTAATATTTACACTTGGGTTTCTACAGATCAGATTAGTTTATATTGCGCAGCATTCAAGCACCAGAGTTCTCAAAAACATGGTTGGCGTTGCCTTTTTAGGCAGAATCGCAATTGTGGCAATGAGGCCTGTTCATTGTTAACAGGTACAACTCGCTTGTGCAGTATAGACATTTCTGAATAGGGAACTTCGTGACTGTTAACTACCATGGGATCAGTTTCCATTCACAAGGCACCAGAGGTATTTCAAAATGTAGCTGGAATTCAGTTCTCATCCATCCAGTTAAATTTAAGTTAAATTTACGTTGATACCAACTGAAATTGTCTGGGACTCCGCCCTGAGGCAAGAGATTGGAATCAATTCTCAAGTACCATTGTTACCAGACCTTTCCTATTCCCGGCTGAAACTATCAAAGTCACCATGATGGACGAATAGTATTCAGCATTGCTCCATTAACTTTTCATCAATTATCTTCAGTTAATTACAAACTGATGCTATTGCTCAAAGATGGAAAATTACTAATATCAGCTCTAAATTACGGAGACGGATGGGATTTGCATGAGTTACCAAATGTTCAGTTACATGGTATCAACTACCTACAGACAACAGGTGCATTCTGTGGATTAAGGGGTGCTTGCTTAAGTCCAAGTTGATTCACTTTGGTGGAGGTATATGTTGATCACATGGGTATAATCAGTCAAAGTATCCGGTGATAATTTACCTAACCTCATCCAGCACTGGTATATCATCAATTGTCAATACAAAATTGATGTTGGATCGCTAAGTGTTTAATGACATTGTGGCTCGATGAAACGCTGAAGATCAAAATGTCTGCATCCAGGCTCAATCACCAGTTGCAATATATGTGGCATATCAATGGCGATGGATGTATTCTCGCTACACTGGGGAGGAATGTCTTCCTCCATTTTGCCTCATCAGACAGGTCTTGCAAATTCAGCAAGCTCCCGCTTCAGGTATTTTCATAGTGCCTGCCTGGCTTCTATAGCCATGGTTCCCGCTGATGTAGGGAATGATGACAGAACCTTATATGGTTAATTCTGGACATAAAATTAGCTGGTTTTACCGTGACTCGGGGAACCATCCTTTGGATGATATAACCAATGCTTTGATTACAGACCCTGCGAAGGCCATTCCTGCAGCTCAGGTTGTCAAACCATACCTTGGACGTGCTCACTGCTGATGCAGGGATAGCACCAAACAGTAGTATCTCCTCATAAGGAGATGGGAGGTATTTGTTTTATGTTATATTACATTCAGCTCGGCACGGATGACTGACGGCTTGAAGGTCAGTTTTATATGGGGTTGAAAATTATCAAGTTAAAGTGCTATTTACTGTGCCTAAAGTGCCTTCTCATCATGCTGGCTGCGGGGAACAGAATGCACTCTGTTGGGTCTTACCCTTTGGGATTCAGGTAATGAAGGGTATCTTCAACTCTAAACCTCCCAGGCCTGGGTACGCAGAGATATAGGATGTTAACATTGTGCCACTTTGTTCGTCGGTGGGCTCCAGCTACATCCCTGTCCTTGGTCAAACTCACTTACAAGTGGTTATGCCCATGGCACTGATTTCAGCACAACAGTTCCAGACATGGCATTAGCAGTGACTGCACACGATGATAATATCTGCGGGCTAAATAACATTATGTTTATGACTTAGTCAAGCAGAGTAGACCAGGGGCATCAGGTCTAACTAGATTGTTCACATATCTCATGGACCTTCGGTTGTGTGTAGTCACACATCTACACCAGAATGTAGGTCACTAGAGCATTAAAGACTCTGAACTAGCAATATTGTTAGATACATTAGCCTTGTAAGAAGGGATCACTACAGACCATCTCCAGGTGGTTATAAAGGGGCTGGCTTATACAGGAGTGAACACTAATATTCAAGTCTCACTCCACCAGGGCTGCAATTACCACAGCAGCAGGGTATGGACATTAGCAGGACCACATCCTAGCGACTGCAGGGTGGTCAAACTAACGATCTTTCCAATCATTTATAACAACCCATTACCAGACTGGGGGTATTTGCCAACTCTATGCTAGTTCTGTTTCATAGTTCCCTCCCGGTTGAGTGAGGTTACTATTATCATTGTTTGTTCATTAAAAGCATCAACATGTCTATATCTACGTCATGTCTGAATGCATTATTAATGATCACTCATCAGTAGTCAACTGATGCAGTGTGTGATGCATGGACTCGTTTCCACGGCATGAAATCACAGATCTTTAAAATCTTCACGTAGTCACTCACGTGACTCCGAAATAAAATAGTAAGATTAAACGAGAACTTACCAGTTTGAAGTTTGATCTTTATTTCATGAGGAGTTAAGTCGAGGGATTCCGTGCCCTCCACGCCCACCCTCTTGTAAAGGTCAACTGGTATCCTAGTTCTTCTTATCTTATATGTTTATTTCATTACTGTTACTGTGATTCCACACCGCTGCTTTGAAGAATGTCACGCAGCGTGTTGGCGGGGTCTTCACGTAATCATCTCGACGTAACTCCTCATAAAATATAGATCAAACTTCAAACTGGTAAGTTCTCGTTTAATCTTACTATTATACTTCATTGGAAATTCAAGGTATGTGATTGTAAATAGCTCGTTCTAAGCTCCCCCCAGTCTAGTTTCAGTCAATAAGATACTGAGTCAAGCACTTGCGCATGTAAACTTTATTTTGGAAAAACAATAAAAGTTCCCCACTACTATACCTAACCACCATGGGTTCGATCCTTGTATCTGCTTGGCCAAGCCCTCCTATCCTCGTGCAAGCAGAAACACTCCAAAAGGTCACGCAGTCCAATGCGTTCTCCCAGAAGATCGACACAGGACCTCGTGGGAGCTACTTTTTATAGGTCCCTGAACCTTGAGGGGCTGAACCATATTGGGGGCGGTCTCTATACAGTCCAATAACAGATATCGATTAACACAATACATGATAGACATTTTCCTAACCTAATAATACAGTAACCAATACATTGTATTCAAACAGAGCTTCTGGAAGGAAGCAAACATAGCAACATTTGCCCAGATATTCAAGAAACCCAGACAAGGCTCAACACTTAATCCAATCAACATCTAGCAAAGTGAAGCGTTGCAACATATTTACAATGTGTATGTCTGGTTTGCATTCACCCAATCCGTTTCATGCAATTTACACCTAATTGTAAGAATCCACAGATGTCCCATTCTTTCCCTGCAACTCTTCTCTAGGCACTAGACAAGCTGGCACCATTCTGCAGCTTGTCCCATTTCTGCAGAAGGCACATTTAAATTGACCAAATGGCCGAGCAGCCCAGAAGCCTATACTCAATTTTAGTGTCCTGGCATCTCCAATTTAGCCAGAATTAACATGATCATTGGTGCAACTGTAAATAGCTCATTCTAAGCTCCACCCAGTCTAGTTTCAGTCAATAAAACTTTAATTTGGAAAACACAACAACACTTCCTCTATACAATACCTGACCACTGCGGGTTCTATCCTTGTATGTGCTTCGTAAAGCCCTTCCAGCCTCGTGCAAGCAGAGACACTCGAAAAGGTCACGCAGACCCAAGCGTTCTTCCAGAAGATCGACATCGGACCTCGTGGGAGCTCCCTTTTAAACGTCCCCGAACTTTGATGGGCCGACCTAAATTGGGGTGGTCTCTGCACAGTCCAATAACACATATCGATTACAACAGTACATGATGGACAGTTCCCCAACTCAATAACGTAGTAACCAATACATTGTATTTGAAAGGAGCTTCTAGAAAGAAGTTAACAGATGAATAATGCAACATGTGCCCTGAGATTCAGGCAACCCAGTCAAAGCTTAACTTTTCAACCAAACAACAACTATCCAAATAACGCTTTGCAACATTATTTAAACTATGTATATCTGGTTTGCATTGACCCAATCAGTTCCATGCATTTTCACCTCATTGTAAGACCTCTGCAGATGTCCCATTCTTTCTCTGCAGCTCTTATCTGGGCCACAGACAAACTGGCACCATTCAGCAGCTTGTCTCAGTTCTGCAAAGGCACATTTAACTTGACCAGAATGGCCTAGCAGTACATCAGCCCTTACTCAATTTGAATACCGTGGCTGCTCCAATTTAGTCAGGATTAACATTCCTTCCTTTTATCATATATGATAAACCATCATTTATGATAACCTAATAATTAGATAATCAGATATACATGGGTGACTATTGCATTATCAATCTATTAACAATGACAAGATGATGATGTCTCTTCCCAGAATCTCATCAAGCTTCCCGAGTTTTCGTGGGCAAAACTTCACAATTTATGTCTGATGAGTCTTCACCTCCCGAGTTTTCGTGGACGCGAATCCCATCCATCTGCATTGTCAATCCCTCTGTACTCCATCCATGATTGAACCTATAACCTATAATTCCTGAATAACTTTGGACAAAGCAAGTTACCATTCATGCACTAATGATTTCCCATACATTACTATACTGTCATTCACAAGTCCTTTTTTCTATTTACTATCACTATTCTATTAATCTTTCCTATCCTCAGATCAAAACAAATCAGCCCTCTCTGTATTCACACAATGTTGTTCAATGTATATCTGATGATGGTTTCTCATATACATTTCAGCTGGGTTCGGTCCAGATTTCCCCAAAGGTGTGACTCTTATTTAAAGCAAACCACAAGCAATGTTTCAATTCAACCAAATTCAGTCTCAGCCTTCAATTTAATATTTTAAGTCTTGGGGTCCATCACACCCTCTTCATTCCACAGCTTGTGGTCGATAACACAACTCAGTCCAATTCCTGTGTAATTCCCAGCTGTTCAAATTTAATCAATTAGTTTCCATATGTTGTCAATTTTGTTATAAAGCCAATTAAGAATGCCGAATCTAGGGACAATTTCTTTACACCTTGATAATAGGAGCCGCTTTACCATCAAGGGTTAGACAAAATAAGATCCACCGGTCAAATACATCGACTCTGACGCAAGTACAAATTCCCAGAGTACTTCTAATTCAATACCATTTTTCTAGTCCATTGTACAACTCACAGGCAGTAGGGATTCTTCCTTATGATTAGTTTCCTTTTACCACTGAGTAACTTTCTGGATGGTTAGTATTGACCTCTCTGAGGGGAACTCGTCATCTAAACGTTCAGTATCCTCATCATTCTATACCACCACCTTACATTCCCAGGATATTTCTTAACTTCTGGTATCCGCTATAGTCTGTCCCTTTCTTGATAGCCACTAAATAGTTCCGTCCCACCTTCGATTATCCTTCTAAGGGTGAGACAAGAGAAGAATGCCGTCAACAAAAAAAATCTCTAATTATTTTAAGACTATATCCCATAAGCCCATTTCATGTCAATTTATTTATAACAACTAAATTTAGACACAAAGTAAGTATCTTGCCCCTGAACCGCAGAGGAGTATTCATTTTCAAATTTCTAAACTCAATTTTTCAAATTGAAGCTTGCCCCATCAATGTAACCATATAACCATAACAGCACGGAAACAGGCCATCTCGGCCCTTCAAGTCTGTGCCGAACACTTTTTTTTTTTTTTTTAATATATATATATATATATTTTTATTTACTTCCCCCTAGTCCCATCTACCTGCACTCAGACCATACCCCTCCATTCCTTTCCCGTCCATATACCCATCCAATCTATTTTTAAAGGATAACATCGAACCTGCCTCCACCACTTCCACTGGAAGCTCATTCCACACAGCTACCACTCTCTGAGTAAAGAAGTTCCCTCTAATGTTACCCCTAAACTTCTGTCCCTTAATTCTCAAGTCATGTCCCCTTGTTTGAATCTTCCCTACTCTCAATGGGAAAAGCTTATCCACGTCCACTCTGTCTAACCCGCTCATAATTTTAAAGACCTCTATCAAGTCCCCTCTTAACCTTCTGCGCTCCAAAGAATAAAGACCTAACTTGTTCAACCTTTCTCTGTAACTTAGTTGCTGAAACCCAGGCAACATTCTAGTAAATCTCCTCTGTACTCTCTCTATTTTGTTGACATCCTTCCTATAATTAGGCGACCAAAATTGTACTCCATACTCCAGAATTGGCCTCACCAATGCCTTGTACAATTTTAACATTACATCCCAACTTCTATATTCAATGCTCTGATTTATAAAGGCCAGCACACCAAAAGCTTTCTTTACCACCCTATCTACATGAGATTCCACCTTCAGGGAACCATGCACAGTTATTCCTAGATCCCTCTGTTCAACTGCATTCCTCAATTCGCTACCATTTACCGTGTACTTCCTATTATGATTTGCCCTGCCGAGATGTAGCACCTCACATTTGTCAGCATTAAACTCCATCTGCCATCTTTCAGCCCACTCTTCCAAATGGCCTAAATCTCTCTGTAGACTTTGAAAATCTTCTTCATTATCCACAACACCACCTATCTTAGTATCATCTGCATACTTACTAATCCAATTTTTCACACCATCATCCAGATCATTGATGTACATGACAAACAACAGTGGACCCAACACAGACCCCTGAGGCACCCCACTAGTCACCGGCCTCCAACCTGACAAACGGCCATCCACCATTACTCTCTGGCATCTCCCATTCAGCCACTGTTGAATCCATCTTGCTACTCCACCATTAATACCCAACAATTGAATCTTCTTAACCAACCTTCCATGAGGAACCTTGTCAAAGGCCTTACTGAAGTCCATATAGACACATCCACTGCTTTACCCTCATCAATTTCCCTAGTAACCTCTTCGAAAAATTCAAAAAGATTAGTCAAGCATGACCTTCCAGGCACAAATCCATGTTGACTGTTCCTAATCAGACCCTGCTTATCCAGATGCTTATATATATATAATCTTTAAGTATCCTTTCCATTAATTTGCCCACCACTGATGTCAAACTAACAGGTCTATAATTGCTAGGTTTACTCTTAGAACCCTTTTTAAACAACGGAACAACATGCGCAGTACACCAATCCTCCGGCACTATTCCCGTTTGTAATGACATTTGAAATATTTCTGTCATAGCCCCTGCTATTTCTACACTAACTTCCCTCAATGTCCTAGGGAATATCCTGTCAGGACCTGGAGACATATCCGTTTTCATATTTTTCAAAAGTGTCCGCACCTCCTCTTCTTTGAATCTCACAGTTTCCATTGTTCCAATATTCAGAGGTTGTCTGTATTTTTTAGAAAATGTTAGATGTTCTTCTTATCTTTTCACTTCACTGGTGTCAAATATTTGGTTTGTTAAAGTTGGGCACTAGGGTAGGTGTCTTCTTTTTCTTTGTCAATATTAATTCCAAAGGAGTAGGAATACCGATGAGCAGCCTTCTTTACTTGTTGACCTTTCCCAGATTGTATATTAAAGGGACAGGACAGTATCATTTCTTCTTCGTTGTTGGTTCTTTGTCTCTGGGGAGCTACCTGGATGGAGTTAATGGCTACACATCCTACCTAGCTGTGTCTTCTGCCCATTCTTAAGGGTCCACATACTCTTTACCTCACTCCCCAGATAGTGGCGTGGTAAGTAACACTGTCCTGCAGGCACAACAATCTTGTAACAAGTTAGTACAATGGCTCCTATCCCTACTCCCATAGCTCCTGCCAATAAATTCATTTCTTCTTTCCCTTGTGCCAGTTTAGTTCCCTTCAGTTCTTATCCTTCTCGACACCAGCTACTGTATTCCTTCTCTTGATTTATTTATTACCCCTTGATTTCTCTTCCATTTTGCTTTATTCTGTCTTCTGGATGGGCACTCCTTACTCCAATGACCTAATTGTGTACAGTTATAACAAGCTCCCAAATTGACAGTATTCTTTGCTTTAAGGAGTTTCCTTGGACTGTTATAGGATTGTTTACAATTTTCTATGTGATCTTCAGTTTTTACTGATAGTATATCCAATTCTTTAATTCTGGTAAATTACTTGAGGGGGTTCTAGAGTAGGGATCATATTTCCAAGTCCACAATTCCTGGACAAGTTGGTAAGTCAGGACTGAGAAAATGGGTTGGTTTGAGTAAACGGTGTGTGACTTCTTGTCCCTGATATTTGGGCCAGCTCTTTCTCTGTTCTCTTGGGTCCCAGTAGTCTCTTGAATTGAAGGACCTCCTATAGTTCCTGGGATCTTGGATATTTCTATATCCTCTAGGATCCCTAATTTCTTCATGATCCTGGAAATTCTTTCTTTGACCCCTCTTTCTTACTCGCTCCCTTGTCGGACAGGCTTGACTCCAGTGTCCCATTCCCCCACGTGTAACATTGATTAGGCAATGTGGTTGAATTTCTTTTACCCCTTGGTTCCTGTGGAATGAGTTCTAAATTGGGAGTATAATTGTAGTAATAATCTGGGTAGTCTGGGACTCTAATTTCTCCCATTCCATTCCTTGCTAACATTTGGGGACTCCGTGGTCCTGAGCCAGAGCTTGGTCCTTCTTGACCATACGTTCAGTTTCTCTTTTGGTTACAGGATAATTTTCCTGTTTCCTACCATCCTTCCAATAGTGCCTCATAGCTCTGGCCATTTGACTGGCACGGTTCTCAGACCAGTCCCAGTTATCAGTCGCAATTGAGTCAGCTACTGTAGTGGGGAGACAATTCAATAAGATGGCACAATATTGTTGGGAACTTGCTCCATTTTGATCGTTTGTCACCTGATTGGTCCATGTGTAATTTTGAGAACTGTTCTAAAAATTCATCTGCTCCTTCCCCCTTTTCTGGTTTTGTCTCCAGAATTTGTGTTAAATCACTTGGCTTTTGAAAAGTGTTTGCAAGGGCCATTAAAACAGCATCTTCTCTTGCACTATCATCCACTATTATGTTTGCCAAGGCTTCATATGTTGGATGTCCTAGGGCTACTAGCAATTTGGTGTTTTCAGCTGGAATAATTATTTGCTGTATTGTCTCCCATAGGTCTCGGGAATCTGCATGATATACACGCATTGTGGTTCTTAAATAATCTATAAAAGCAGCAGGTGACTTCTTTCTATCAGGGATTTTGTTTAGTACTGCCATTATTTCATGGGGCTTCCACGAAGTATGGGCATCTGTGGTACGGGAATTGTTTATACCTACTGTGCTGGTCGAATCGAAGACTGTATTTGCAACATTATTTAAACTATGTATATCTGGTTTGCATTGACCCAATCAGTTCCATGCACTTTACACCTCATTGTAAGACCTCTGCAGATGTCCCATTCTTTCGCTGCAGCTCTTATCTAGGCCACAGACAAACTGGCACCATTCAGCGGCTTGTCTCAGTTCTGCAAAGGCACATTTAACTTGACCAAAATGGCCGAGCAGTAAATCAGCCCTTACACAATTTTAATACCATGGCTGCTCCAATTTAGCCAGGATTAACACAACTCATTGAGTTGCATTGTGTGATATTGTGAAGGACTGTTGAAATAATGTACGTGATTGCATGTGAGCTCCTCTAGAACATTTGTCATTACTCATGATGCTAATACTACCAATGTGGACTGATGTGCTACATCACTGGACTGGATCCAAGTTTCTGTCTGAACTCAACGTACATGGTGTCTTCCCACCCACAACACTAATCTGTTTGAGAAGTAGAGGGCTGACTGGGGCAAACCTCTATATCCAAGAGTCACCCCAAGAAGTGGGGAGAGCTACAAGTGGTGACTGAGCCTCAGGAGATGGGTTCAGAAGCCCAGCCTTTTCCCTTGGATTTCCATTTTGATGGTTCACTGCTGTCGAAAGCCTTTGGATTGTTTTAAAATGTTTATAATTGCCAGAACACATTTGAAACTGTTCAAATAATCTGAAACAATTAAATCAAACAGACTTACTTTCAAAAGGCCACCATGGTGGCGCAGTGGTAGAGCTGCTGCCTTACAGCGCCAGAGACCCGGGTTTGATCCTGACCACAAGTGCTGTCTGTACGGGGTTTATACATTCTCCCTGTGGCCGGGTGGGTTTTCTTCTGGATGTTAGGTTTACTCCCTCACTCCAAAGATGTACATGTTTGTATTTTAATTGGCTTGGTATAATTGTAAATTGCCCCTGGTGTGTGCAGGATAGTTACTGTGCAGGCAACACTGGTGGGTTTGGACTTGGTGGGCCGAAGGGCCTGTTTCCATGCTGTACTGCTAAACTAAAATATATTAAATAAATAATTAATACATATTGCTAAAGTAAAATAAATCATTTACGAATACAGACACTCCCTGACTTACGAAACAGGTGACTTATGTAAACTCGGACTTACATGAACATTTCTGTACTCAGTCTCTAGTGCAAGCAAGGCAGTTTGTGATTTCCATAACCGCGATCACTCAAGGTAACATCGGAAATAAACCAGCAATGGCGATTGCAACCTTCACGTGGTCCTCCCTGTTTCGACGAATGCAATCAACCTGGCGTGCACAATCAAGTAAGATCAAATAGAACAAGTTGTCCTACAACTTTAGGCTGTGCACGCCATACGCAAGATGAAGAAGTTTACCCATAAGGCCACGCACCGCAGAATGTGCTCCAACAGCGAGATGGAACGCAAGTTGGCAATGGCGGCTGTGCTTATCCAGAAGGCAGTAAGCGCCCCAGACGCTGCTGGATGCTGCTGAGACAGTTAATACTCTCAGTGAGTTATTTTGGGCAGAGAAGCTGGCTTACATAAGGGTTCACGGAACATAACCCTTACATACGTCGTGGAGTGCCTCTGCAACATAGCTCTTTAATCAGAATTAGCCACCCCATTCACATAAACTGGATTGTGACACTCATGCCAGCCAGTACCAGTATAAAGCAGAAGGGGAAATGCAAAGTGCATCCAACTCTTCTGCTTAGTATATCTGTGCTCCAGTGCCAAGATACAATGAAAAGCTTTGAATGCTCTCCAGGCAAATCAGTCAAGTATATGTACCTTAAGGTTGTGCGTAGGAGAAAAAGAAGCAGAATGCAGAATTATATTGTTGCAACTGCACTTTAGACTTTTCTTTACTATGCTCTGATGCATCCCGATAAAAAGCTTTCTACTGTACATCTGTAGAAGTCGGTGAGTGTTGTTGGCGACATGCCGAACATCCTAAGCTTTCTAAGGAAGTAAAGGCGTTTGTGTACTTTCTTGGCTATTGCTTCGATATGGCTGCTACAGGACAAGTTGCTGGTATTTATTTACTCCTAGGAACTTGAAGCTTTCAACAATCTCTACTTTGGTGCCATCAATGTATACCTGGGTATGTGAACCGATTCGCTTCCTGAAGTTGATCACAATCTCGTTTGTCTTGTTGACATTGGGGGAAGTGTGAGGGAAGTGTATTCCGGAGAGGGATGTGTATGTCTAAATCCTGTATTGTGTCGGCTGGTGATCTCGCCATGGTTGAATGGCTGGCAGTCATGCTCGATAGTGATTCTTATTAGTTAGGGGATTTGCAGGGAGTCTGTGGGAGATGAGTGGTACAGTTATTGGGAGATGAGAATTATAGTTTTCAGCACTGGTCTTGAGCATCCATATGTGGTCCTAAACCTCCACCTGCTCTGCATTCAGGTCCTGAGTGCTTTATTTCTGGTCTGACATGTGCTACCTCTTTTCTATGGTTCTAAATGGTTTCTTGGGCCCAACAGATAAAGGATCCCATGCAGTTTCTCCCTTACCCATTGAGCCACCTAGAGTCATATTTCCACTCTCTCCATCTACTTTCTACCCTGTTCCAGAAAGCTTCCCAACATTGCAATGATGATTAAAGACAATGATCATCTCCCTTTTAAGAGGAACATTCACAACTTCAAGCACAATTAGGAAGCCAGCCATTGTTAGCAACTCACAAAATTAATTCTAAGGACAAGCTTTTTTTGTGTGAGTTTGCGTTTAACAGGCAAAATAGAATATAAATCAGGGCTGAGAAGGAATGGGTGACGTTTCGGGTCTCGATCCAAAACCATATAACCATATAACCATTACAGCACGGAAACAGGCCATCTCGGACCTTCAAGTCCGTGCCGAACATTATTATTATTATTATTATTATTATTATTATTATTAATATTATTATTATTATTATTATTATTATTATTATTATTATTATTATTAATTTTTATTTTAATAAATACTTCCCCTAGTCCCATCTACCTGCACTCAGACCATAACCCTCCATTCCTTTCCCGTCCATATACCCATCCAATCTATTTTTAAAGGATAAAATCGAACCAGCCTCCACCACTTCCACTGGAAGCTCATTCCACACAGCTACCACTCTCTGAGTAAAGAAGTTCCCCCTAATGTTACCCCTAAACTTCTGTCCCTTAATTCTCAAGTCATGTCCCCTTGTTTGAATCTTCCCTACTCTCAATGGAAAAAGCTTATCCACGTCAACTCTGTCTAACCCGCTCATAATTTTAAAGACCTCTATCAAGCCCCCTCTTAACCTTCTGCGCTCCAAAGAATAAAGACCTAACTTGTTCAACCTTTCTCTGTAACTTAGTTGCTGAAACTCAGGCAACATTCTAGTAAATCTCCTCTGTACTCTCACTATTTTGTTGACATCCTTCCTATAATTAGGCGACCAAAATTGTAATCCATACTCCAGAATTGGCCTCACCAATGCCTTGTACAATTTTAACATTACATCCCAACTTCTATATTCAATGCTCTGATTTATAAAGGCCAGCACCCCAAAAGCTTTTTTTACCACCCTATCTACATGAGATTCCACCTTCAGGGAACTATGCACAGTTATTCTTAGATCCCTCTGTTCAACTGCATTCCTCAATTCTCTACCATTTACCATGTACGTCCTATTTTGATTTGTCCTGCCGAGATGTAGTACCTCACATTTATCAGCATTAAACTCCATCTGCCATCTTTCAGCCCACTCTTCCAAATGGCCTAAATCTCTCTGTAGACTTTGAAAATCTACTTGATTATCCACCACACCACCTATCTTAGTATCATCTGCATACTTACTAATCCAATTTTCCACACCATCATCCAGATCATTGATGTACATGACAAACAACAGTGGACCCAACACAGACCCCTGAGGCACCCCACTAGTCACCGGCCTCCAACCTGACAAACAGCCATCCACCATTACTCTCTGGCATCTCCCATTCAGCCACTGTTGAATCCATCTTGCTACTCCACCATTAATACCCAACAATTGAATCTTCTTAACCAACCTTCCATGAGGAACCTTGTCAAAGGCCTTACTGAAGTCCATATAGACAACATCCACTGCTTTACCCTCATCAATTTCCCTAGTAACCTCTTCGAAAAATTCTAGAAGATTAGTCAAACATGACCTTCCAGGCACAAATCTTGGGGTCTCGACCCGAATCATCACATATTCATTCACTCCAGAGATGCTGCCTGGCCTGCTGAGTTACTCCAGCTTTTTGTGTCTATATTCAGTTTAAACCAGCATCTGCAGTCCCTTCCTACATATAAATCCTTGCCTTCAGATGTTAATGGTGAACTGTTTTAAACATCCTTGGCATTCACCTTGCCTTCTAAAGAAAATACATGTATCTTTGCCAATATCTCAGCATCCTATTCCCGTGATTTAAATGACACTTCACAATGAGACAGTGATCAGAAATTGAATATAAATTGTTGTCACCTCTGGTGGAATCACCAAATCCCATCTAATCCCAATGGTCTTCCACATTTTCCTCTCCATTTGGGCTTGATTATCTGTCGTTTATAGAAGAACAGCTAAACCATTTTATGTCACTCTATTGGGAATCAACTAGGGTGGTATCGTGTTGCATCTTCAGGAACATTTGTCTCACAGTGCCATAGACCCGGGTTCGACCATGACCTCTGGTGCTGTCGGTGTCGAGGTTGCATGTTCTCTCTGCGTGACAGCATGGGTTTTCTCCAAGTGCTTCGGTTTCCTCCCACATCCCAAAGACGTGCAAGTTTGTAGTTAATTGGTCCCTGTAAATTTCCCTCTTGTTTGTAGGGAATGGGATAGCATAGAATTTACGTGAACAGGTAATCTATGGTCAGTGTGGGCTCGGTGGGCCGAAGGGCCTTTTTCCATGCTGTATCTCTAAACAAAACTAAACTACTAGGAATTTGTTGTGCATTAGGTTCAGATATTTTCCTAGACTTTTGAGCTTTTTATTTATATTATTAAATCTTCATTCAATGTCATTGCTCTTATCTTATTTAACAATACCATCCTTCAAAAACTGCTAAATGCATATACTGATCCCACTCTCTGTCTTTAATGATGAGATAAGTTGGCAGGGTTGCATTACTTGCATTATCTGGGTTGTCTGCAATTTTGAATTCATTTCAAACAGTGAAAAATGTCGGGTCATCACTGTCCATTCAGGATAGCTTATCAACACAGAGGTGGATTATATGAGAGATATAATCTGTTGTGCAGAATTATGGAACAATAGCAGCTGATGAAATTAGATGAATGTAAAGGGTGCTGGCAGGCATCTTTATAATTATCCAATCTGCAATAAAACTGAGAAGTCGTTATCGCTGTCTTGCTGCTTTCAAAACAAAACAAGCTCACCAATGAAAGAAAATTTGTGAAGGTTCTTCTGATGCTTCAAAAATAATTCTGAACAGAACAGTAGAAAATGCTTATTATCTTTCACATCTACCAAAGATTCTCTTTCGCATCTGCCACTTAGCCTCATAGTAACTCCGACAATTGAAACTGTACAGATTCCGAATGAATTATTTACAAGAGGGGAAATAAGAACCAGCATCCTCTATTTGGAAGGGAAAAGCTGGATAAATCTCGAAGAATGACTAGTTATGAGAGAAAAAAAATGAGGTACACATTTTTGGTTTACAGTATGGCACATTTACATTTTGAAACATCTTTAATGTGATCTTATCAAAACAATTAAAATCTTTAAGTGAACGAATGAACTGGATCCCGGGATGAATATGTATTTAAAACAAAATTGAAATTGATGAATTGCACAAATGTAACTACTGAAATTAGGAGAGATGTTGGATATAAAAAGCAAACCTTTGGATGAATTCAATGGGTTGAACGTCATCTTTAAGGGGAAAGGAATTGTCGATGGTTCGGGTCAAGACTGTGCATCAGGACTAATGGTATTAAGGGAATGGGAGTAGGTTTCCAGTAATGGGAGAGTCTAAAACCAGATGTCACAGCCTCAAAATAAAAGCATGTACTTTCAAATTGAGTTTAGGAGGAATTTCTTTAGCCAGAGGGTGGTGAATCTGTGGCATTCATTGCCAAGAATGAACGAATGGAGGCCAAGCCACAGGGTATTTTTAAAATGGAGATTGATAGGTTCTTGATTAGGAAGGGTGACAAAGATTATGGGGAGAAGACAGAATGGGGTTGAGAGCCAAAAAATAGATCAGCCATGATTGAATGGGTGGGCTGAATGGCCTAACACTGCTCCTATGTATTTTAGTCTTATGGTCTAAAAATGGCCTGTATGAAGAAGAGAGATAGAGATGTGAGATAGGAGCAAGTCGTGGATAGATGGGCCAAGGAGGGGTGAAGGATGATGCACAGATGGCCTCCATTTACTGTATATTTAAAAAAAGCTCGGCCATTAAGGATTGGATTTTTGTCTAATGATCTCTCTTTTTACCAGAAAACATAAGAAGTAATAGGACTAAAAACAGGGAGGAGAATGTGGGTAACTGGAAATTCACTACAGTTTTTGGACTGACATCAAATATCAAAATTAATATATAGAATGATAAATGTACAGCGCTGGAAAGGGGCCCTTTGGCACTTTGTGCCAACCTTGAATCAAAATTAAACTAATCCCTTATGCCTGCACAAGGTCCATATCCCTCTATGCCCTGATTATTCAAGCGCCTGTTTAACTGCATCTGAAACATTGCTGAGTATAAAGTTGGGAGGTCATGTTGCAGTTGTATAAGATGTTGGTTAGACCACATTTAGAATATTGTGTTCAGTTCTGGGCACCGTATTATAGGAAAGATGTTGTCAAGCTTGAAAGGGTTCACAGAAGATTTACGAGGATGTTGCCAGGACTAGAGGGTGTGAGCTATAGGGAAAGGTTGTGTAGGCTGGGTCTCTATTCCTTGGAGCGCAGGAGGACGAGGGGTGATCTTATAGAGGTGTATAAAACCACAAGAGGAATAGATGAGGTAGATGCACAGAATCTCTTGCCCAGAATAGGGGAATCAAGGACCAGAGAACATGGGTTCAAGGTGAATGGGAAAAGATTTAACAGGAATCTGAGGGGTAACTTTTTCACACAAAGGGTAGTGGGTGTGTGGAACAAGCTGCCAGATGAGGTAGTTGAAGCTGGGACTATCCCAATGTATAATAAACAGTTAGACAAGTACATGGATAGGATAGGTTTGGAGGGATATGGACCAAACGCAGGCTGGTGGGACTAGTGTAGCTGGGACATATTGGCTGGTGTGGGCAAGTTGGGCCAAAGGGCCTGTTTCTACACTGTATCACTAAATGACCCTATGACTCCATGACTCTATCATAGCTGCTTCCACCACCTCCCCCGGCAGCATGTTCTAGACAAATACAGTAATTGCTTCATAAATCTTCTTTAAACCTACTTTCAACCTATGGTCTCTAGTATTTTACATTTTTACCCTAGAAAAAGGACTCTACACACTCTGGAAATTGGAATTTGGGGAATTGGAATTGGGTCATTGTTCATCTATTTTCTAGACAATCAAATAGTTTCTTATTCATCGGAATAACATGCATTGTTGTCTGCAACCTTTAATAAATATGGATCCAGTTAGTTGAGACCATTAGTCAAACCCAAATGAGTTTTCTTTTTGGCGAAGCTGTTCCACATGGCATGCCACCCATTAGGAAATAAAAACAAATTCTCAAGACTTACTTAAGAAAATGTAGAAACAAAGAACCGCAGATGCTGGTTAATACACAAAAGGACACAAAGTGCTGGAGTGACTCGGCATGTCAGGCAGCATGTTTGGAGTACGTGGATAGGTGATATTTCAGGGTGAAACCTTTCTTCAAACTAAATTTGAATTTTATTTAGTTTCTTCTCTTTGATTTGAACAGTTTATTTTTAAACCTTACTGAAACTTTAATAAATATATTTACCAGCTGAAAAAAATTGCGAGTAGACACCTCAGGTTGTCATGCATGTGATTATTTTGGGTGCATTGTGCCTGAAGCAGCACATAAATCACATGGATGTAGTCATTCGCAAGAAGCCATTGTGGATATGCCCAGCCACTATCCCTGGCTGCTTTGGCAAAGCAGTCAACATAATCAAATACCACTCTCACCCCCGTCATTTCATATTCCCTCTTCCCTGGGGCAGATGATACGAAGGGTTGAAAGCATATACCACCAGATTCAGGAGAAGCTTCTTCCTTGCTGTTCACAGACTACTGAACAGATTTTTCATATGCAGAGGGTGTCATCCCGATCTTCCAATTCTATCTCATTGCGATTCTTGCGCTTTTTCTCTGCATTTTCTCTGCAACTGTAACACTGTAATTCTGCACATCATGTTCTGCACTCTGGCTATTTTTTTCTCTTTCCACTACCTGTTGTACTTGTGTATGGTTTGATTGTATGAAACATAGTGCATGTGACAGTAATAAATAAATACCAATACCAACACAAGTGCTATGGAGTGTGTGGGAAGGAACTGCAGATGCTGGTTTACACTGAAGATAGACACAAACAGCTGGAGTAACTCAGCAGCTCAGGCAGCTTCCCTGGAGAAAAGGAATAGGTGATGTTTCGGGTCCAGACACTTCTTCAGACCCTCGAAGGGTCTTCAGTCTGAAGAAGAGCCTGGACCCGCAACATCATCTATTCCTTTTCTCTAAGGATGCTGCCTGAACCACTGAGTTAATGCAGCTTTTTGTGTCTATCTTCAGTGTAAACCAGCATCTGCAGTTCCTTCCTACTCCACTGCAAAATCTCATCAAGGTATGCCTACTTTGAAGAAATTCTCCTCCTCTCTATGACAATAGTTTTACAACACCCTCGCTCGCTGCACCCTCTCTCGCTGCACCCTCTCTGTGAAACCGATGAAGGGTCTCGACCAGAAACGTCACGTATTCCTTTTCTCCGACAATTCTGCCTGACCTGCTGAGTTACTCCAGCTTTTTGTGTCTATCACCAGAACTATGAACTTTGTTTATGGGTTGTACTACATTCTTTGGTTTGTCCTATTATGGTCTGGTTACCTAGTATAACTGATCATTTAATGTATTTTACTTCGGAGTCACGTGAGTGATTCCGTGAAGAAGTCCCGCCAGTCCGCATGCGCGTCATTACGTCTGATGCATAGCGCAGCGACCGGCTGGGAGGTGCATCGCTCCTCCAGCGGTAAGTTTTAAAAGCCTCAGGTAAGTGTAAAACTTAGTCAGAGGTCGTTTTCTGTGCTTGGGAATTCTTGTTTCAGGACACAAGTTCAAGTATGGAGAAAGCATCGAGGGTGAAGGCAAGGCGAGCCTTCGGGAAAGTAGCTAGAGAAGACCGCGGCAGAGCGGGTAGCGGGCGGCCGCCTAGCTCACCTACTGAGTCGCTAGCGGTACGACCAGCGACTGCAGACTTGGGCTCGGAGAGCACCGTGGCTGCACCTTTGGGGCGCAAAGCCGCTAGAAAGTCTGCAAGGCCAGTGGACTCGAACGAGTCGGGCTGGGAGGGTTCCCCGCCGGGTATGGGTACCATGTTTGGAAGGTTATCCAGGATGGAGAAGATGCTCCACCAAGATACACTCCAACAGGGGGAGTTGTGTCAGCGCCGGCCTATTGGAGAGCCCGCGCCAGCGGCACCTGAATCAGGCTGCTTAGGGTCTCCCTCTTGGAGGAGGAGAACATGCCGGGTCAGTATTATTCTGACGCCGAGTCTGTGGGTCTAGCATTGGAGGCTACCCCAAGGGATGATGGGCACGAGTCAGAGGTACCATTCCTGGCAGCAAGATTTCCCATCCCAACAGATTCGGGAGAGCCGCTGGGGGAAGAATTGGCTGCAATTATTAATTACTTGGCTTCGCACCAACTTCAAGAGCTTACCATGGATGAAATGGCCAAGAAGTACGACACCCCGGCAAATTGTATACTGCTCAAAGTGCCGGCAGGGACCACGCCATTTGGGGTCATATGGGCATAGGCATCAGTGCCCAGGAGAGAAGGCTACAGAGGGAGCTGATGCTGCTCGCCTCGGGCATTACAGCGTACACCAGGTCGGTGGATGGAGGGCACCTGTTTGATGTACAGCAGGATGCCCTGGCCCTCATGTGCAATGCGCACTTCGAGATAAACTGTCTAAGAAAGAGTGCCATCCGGCCGACCATCAACCCGAAGTTCGCCGCGCTGTGTAAGCCCAGCAATATCCAGCCACCAAATCTGCTGTTAGGTGAGGACCTCGCAAAAAGAGTTAAGGAGCTGGACAACGAGGCAAGACCGGTTGGGCTGGTCAAAGCACCGATGGCCAGCAGAACGCTTCGGCGGCAGTACCCCTACAAGCGGTTTGCTGAAACCGGGTCCGGACAAGGACCAAGCCGGCCTTTCAATTTGCGCAGCTGGCGCACTCCAGCAGGGGCACGGCCAAATATGCCGTATCCCACCAGAGACAGGGGCCAGAAAACTACACCGGTAACCATGGAGGTAGGTGGGTCTGGTTCTCGTCAGAACATATTAAATGAGAGTCACCTACAAGTTGGGGGAAGATTAAACTTGTTTCTGCAGGAATTGTGTGGGATAACATCAGATTTGTTTGTACTGCACAGTATACAAGGGTTTCGAATTTAATTCTTTCCCAATTTGCCTCCACCCACACAGCATAAACCAAGTCGGGCACTCATTTTCTCACAAAAAGAGAATTTGGAGGTTTAAGCTGAAATTGAAAACTTATATAAAAAAGGGGTAATTGAGAAGACGGTTTATCAACCTCACCAATTCGTATCTAATATTTTTCCTAAGCGAAAGAAGGATGGTGGGTGTCGAATCATCCTTGACTTGACGAGTCTTAATCCGTTTGTGCAGTACAAACATTTCAAAATGGAGACATTTATTACTGCCAAGCAATTGGTTTCCAGAGGATGTTATATGGCATGTATAGATCTGAAGGATGCATATTACTCAGTGCCTGTTCATAGGGATCACCGGAGATATTTGAAATTTAGCTGGATGAGGCAATTATGGCAATTTAAAGCACTGCCTAATGGGTTAACCTCGGCCTCTAGATTATTCACAAAACTGTTAAAACCAGTACTGGGGCTACTCCGGGTTCAGGGTCATATTGTAATGGCTTATTTGGATGATATCTTAATCATAGGAAGACTCAGGAAGCAGCTGAATTATCTGTTTGGGCTGTTAAACTCATGTTTGAGCGATTGAGGTATCTCATTCATCCAGCTAAATCCAAATTGATACCAGTTAGAGCACTTGATTATTTGGGATTCACTATTAACTCAACTCACATGTCAGTGACTCTGCCCAGGAGCAAGAGATTAGATTTAATTGAAGTTTGTAACAAGCTCATGGAGGAGCAACAACCTTCAATTAGACACGTGGCCAGCTTGATTGGCAAATTAGTGGCTGCCTTTCCAGCTTCACAGTATGG
>JAXLNO010004013.1:0-70000 GCA_038087875.1 Malacoraja senta | reverse complement strand
TTGATTTAATTTGGGGGTAAGCCATGTCAGTTGAGATCGGCCCATGGTTTGCTCATCCTGCAACATGTGGGAGATCAGGGATATAGTCGGTGTCCCTGGTGACTACGTTTGCAGGAAGTGTGTCCAGCTGCAGCTCCTGGCAGACCGCATTGAACGATTGGAGCTGCGGTTGGATTCGTACTGGAGCATCCACGATGCTTTGAAAGTCGTGAATAGCACGTACAGTAAGTTGGTCACACCGCAGGTAAAAGTTAAGCGGACAGAAAGGGAACGGTGGCCATTAGCCAGCGTAGCAGTAGGCAGTTGGCAGGGTAGTGCAGGAGTCCCCTGCGGTCATCTCCCTCTAAACAGATATACCATTTTGGATACTGTTGGGGGAGATGGCACATCAGGGGAAGGCAGCAACAGCCAAGTTCATGGCACCATGGGTGGCTCTGCGGCACAGGAGGGGAGGAAAAAGTGTGGAAGGGCTATAGTAATAGGGGATTCAATTGTAAGGGGAATAGATAGGTGTTTCTGCGGCCGCAAACGAGACTCCAGGATGGTATGTTGCCTCCCTGGTGCAAGGGTCAGGGATGTCACTGAACGGCTGCAGAACGTTCTGGAGGGGGAGGGTGAACAGCCAACTGTCGTGGTGCACATTGGCACCAACGATATAGGTAAAAAAATCGGATGAGGTCCTACAAGGTGAATTTAGGGAGCTAGGAGATAAACTTAAAAGTAGGACCTCAAAGGTAATAATCTCTGGATTACTACCAGTGCCACAGGCTAGTCAGAGTAGAAATAGGAGGATATTGCAGATGAATATGTGGCTTGAAAAATGGTGCAAGGGGGAGGGATTCAAATTTCTAGGGCATTGGAAACAGTTCTGGGGGAGGTGGGACCAGTACAAACAGGACGGTCTGCACCTGGGCTGGAATGGAACCAATATCCTTGGGGGAGTGTTTGCTAGTGCTGCCGGGGAGGAATTAAACTAATGTGGCAGGGGGATGGGAGCATGAGCAGAGAGACAGAGGGTGTAATATTAGGGTAGAAGCAATAGGTAGCAAGGTGAAAAGTAAAAGTGGAAGGCTGAAAAATCCAGGGCAAAAATCAAAAAGGGCCACTTTTCAACATAATTGTATAAGGGGTAAGAGTGTGTAAAAACAAGCCTGAAGGCTTTGTGTCTCATTGCAAGGAGCATTCGTAATAAGGTGGATGAGTTGAATGTGCAGATAGTTATTAATGAATATGATATAGTTGGGATCACGGAGACATGGCTCCAGGTGGACCAAGGCTGGGAGCTGAACACCCAGGGATATTCAATAATTCAGGAGGGATAGACAGAAAGAAAAGAGGTGGGGTAGCGTTGCTGGTTAGAGAGATTAACGCAATAGAAAGGAAGGACATTACCTTGGAGGATGTGGAATCGATATGGGTAGAGCTGCGAAACACTAAGGGGCAGAAAACGCTAGTGGGAGTTGTGTACAGCCCACCTAACAGTAGTAGTGGAGTTGGGGATGGCATCAAACAGGAACTTAGAAATGCGTGCAACAAAGGTAAAACAGTTATAATGGGTGACTTCAATCTACATATAGATTGGGTGAATCAAATTGGCAGGGGTGCTGAGGAAGAGGATTTCTTGGAATGTATGCGGGATAGATTTCTAAACCAACATGTAGAGGAACCAACGAGAGAGCAGGCTATTCGAGACTGGGTATTGAGTAATGAGGAATGGTTAGTTAGCAGTCTTGTTGTGCGTGGCCCCTTGGGCAAGAGTGACCATAATATGGTTGAGATCTTCATTAGGATGGAGAGTGACATAATTAATTCAGAAACAAGGGTTCTGAACTTAAAGAAAGGTAACTTTGAGGGTATGAGATGTGAATTGGCCAAGATAGACTGGCAATTGATTCTTAAAGGGTTGACGGTGGATATGCAATGGAATGCATTTAAAGACTGCATGGATGAACTACAACAATTGTTCATCCCAGTTTGTCAAAAGAATAAATCAGGGGAGGTAGTGCATCCGTGGATAACAAGGGAAATCAGGGATAGTATCAAAACAAAAGATGAAGCATACAAATTAGCCAGAAAAAGCAGCCTACCAGGGGACTGCGAGAAATTCAGAATCCAGCAGAGGAGGACAAAGGGCTTAATTAGGAAAGGGAAAATAGATTATGAAAGAAAACTGGCATGGAACATAAAAAGTGACTGCAAACGTTTTTATAGATATGTGAAGAGAAAAAGATTAATTAAAACAAATGTAGGTCCCTTGCAGTCAGAAACAGGCGAATTGATCATGGGTAACAAGGACATGGCAGACCATTTGAATAACTACTTTGGTTCCGTCTTCTCTCAGGAAGACATAAATAATCTGCCAGAAATAGCAGGGGACCGCGGGTCAAATGAGGTGGAGGAACTGAGTGAAATCCAGGTTAGCTGGGAAGTGGTGTTAAGTAAATTGAGTGGATTAAAGGCCGATAAATCCCCAGGGCCAGATAAGTTGCATCCCAGAGTACTTAAGGAAGTAGCCCCAGAAATAGGGGTTGCCTTAGTGATACATTTTCAAAACTCCTTAGATTCTGGAGTAGTTCCTGAGGATTGGGAGGGTAGCTAATGTAACAGCTGGTGGCCGATTAGGAAATGGGGAGATGCAGCGAGACCTGGGTGTCATGGTACACCAGTATTTGATAGTAGGCATGCAGGTGCAGCAGGCAGTGAAGAAAGCGAATGGTATGTTAGCTTTCATAGCAAAAGGATTTGAGTATAGGAGCAGGGAGGTTCTACTGCAGTTGTACAGGGTCTTGGTGAGACCACACCTGGAGTATTGCGTACAGTTTTGGTCTCCAAATCTGAGGAAGGACATTATAGCCATAGAGGGAGTGCAGAGAAGGTTCACCAGACTGATTCCTGGGATGTCAGGACTTTTCATATGAAGAAAGACTGGATAGACTTGGCTTATACTCGCTAGAATTTAGGAGATTGAGAGGGGATCTTATAGAAACTTACAAATTTCTTATAGGGTTGGACAGGCTAGATGCAGGAAGATTGTTCCCGATGTTGGGGAAGTCCAGGACAAGGGGTCACAGCTTAAGGATAAGGGGGAAATCCTTTAAGACCGAGATGAGGAAAAACTTTTTCACACAGAGAGTGGTGAATCTCTGGAACTCTCTGCCACAAAGGGTAGTTGAGACAAGTTCATTGGCTATATTTAAGAGGGAGTTAGATGTGGCCCTTGTGGCTAAGGGGATCCGGGGGTATGGAGAGAAGGCAGGTACGGGATACTGAGTTGGATGATCAGCCATGATCATATTGAATGGCGGTGCAGGCTCGAAGGGCCGAAGGGCCGAATGGCCTACTCCTGCACCTATTTTCTATGTATCTATGTACCACTTTTTAAAAAGGGAGGGAGGGAGAGAGAAAATGGTGAATTACAGACCAGTTAGTCTAACATCGGTAGTGGGGGAAAATGCTAGTCAATTATTAAAGATGCGATAGCAGCACATTTGGAAAGTGGTGAATTTATTGGACAAAGTCAGCATGGATTTATGAAAGGTAAATCATGTCTGACGAATCTTATAGAATTTCCCGAGGATGTAACTAGTAGAGTGGATAAGGGAGAACCAGTGGATGTGTTATATCTGACTTTCAGAAGGCTTTCGACAAGGTCCCACATAAGAGATTAGTATGCAAACTTAAAGCACACGGTATTGGGGTTCAGTATTGATGTGGATAGAGAACTGGCTGGCAGACAGGAAGAAAAGAGTAGGATTCAACGGGTCCTTTTCAGAACGGCAGGCAGTGACTAGTGGGGTACCGCAAGGCTCAGTGCTGGGACCCCAGCTATTTACAATATATATTAATAAACTGGATGAGGGAATTGAATGCAACATCTCCAAGTTTGCAGATGACACGAAGCTGGGGGGCAGTGTTAGCTGTGAGGAGGATGCTAGGAGGCTGCAAGGTGACTTGGATAGGTTGGGTGAGTGGGCAAATGTATGGCAGATGCAGTATAATGTGGATAAATGTGAGGTTATCCACTTTGGTGGCAAAAACAGGAAAGTAGACTATTATCTGAATGGTGGCCGGTTAGGAAAAGGGGAGATCCAATGAGACCTGGGTGTCATGGTACACCAGTCATTGAAAGTAGGCATGCAGGTGCAGCAGGCAGTGAAGAAAGCGAATGGTATGTTAGCATTCATAGCAAAAGGATTTGAGTATAAGAGCAGGGAGGTTCTATTGCAGTTGTACAGGGTCTTGGTGAGACCACACCTGGAGTATTGCGTACAGTTTTGGTCTCCTAATCTGAAGAAAGACATTCTTGCCATAGAGGGAGTACAGAGAAGGTTCACCAGACCGATTCCTAGGAAGGCAGGACGTTCATATGAAGAAAGATTGGATAGACTCGGCTTGTACTCGCTAGAATTTAGAAGATTGAGGGGGCATCTTATAGAAACTCACAAAATTCTTAAGGGGTTGGACAGGCTAGATGCAGGAAGATTGTTCCCCATGTTGGGGAAGTCCAGGACAAGGGGTCACAGCTTAAGGATAAGGGGGAAATCCTTTAAGACCGAGATGAGGAAAAACGTTTTCACACAGAGAGTGGTGAATCTCTGGAACTCTCTGCCACAAAGGGTAGTTGAGGCCAGTTCATTGGCTATATTTAAGAGGGAGTTAGATGTGGCCCTTGTGGCTAAGGGGATCAGGGGGTATGGAGAGAAGGCAGGTACGGGATACTGAGTTGGATGATCAGCCATGATCATATTGAATGGCGGTGCAGGCTCGAAGGGCCGAAGGGCCGAATGGCCTACTCCTGCACCTATTTTCTATGTATCTATGTACCACTTTTTAAAAAGGGAGGGAGGGAGAGAGAAAATGGTGAATTACAGACCAGTTTAGTCTAACCTCGGTAGTGGGGAAAATGCTAGTCAATTATTAAAGATGGGATAGCAGCACATTTGGAAAGTGGTGAATTTATTGGACAAAGTCAGCATGGATTTATGAAAGGTAAATCATGTCTGACGAATCTTATAGAATTTTCCGAGGATGTAACTAGTAGAGTGCATAAGGGAGAACCAGTGGATGTGTTATATCTGGACTTTCAGAAGGCTTTCGACAAGGTCCCACATAAGAGATTAGTATGCAAACATAAAGCACACGGTATTGGGGGTTCAGTATTGATGTGGATAGAGAACTGGCTGGCAGACAGGAAGAAAAGAGTAGGAATAAACGGGTCCTTTTCAGAACGGCAGGCAGTGACTAGTGGGGTACCGCAAGGCTCAGTGCTGGGACCCCAGCTATTTACAATATATATTAATAAACTGGATGAGGGAATTGAATGCAACATCTCCAAGTTTGCAGATGACACGAAGCTGGGGGGCAGTGTTAGCTGTGAGGAGGATGCTAGGAGGCTGCAAGGTGACTTGGATAGGTTGGGTGAGTGGGCAAATGTATGGCATATGCAGTATAATGTGGATAAATGTGAGGTTATCCACTTTGGTGGCAAAAACAGGAAAGTAGACTATTATCTGAATGGTGGCCGATTAGGAAAAGGGGAGATCCAATGAGACCTGGGTGTCATGGTACACCAGTCATTGAAAGTAGGCATGCAAGTGCAGCAGGCAGTGAAGAAAGCGAATGGTATGTTAGCATTCATAGCAAAAGGATTTGAGTATAAGAGCAGGGAGGTTCTACTGCAGTTGTACAGGGTCTTGGTGAGACCACACCTGGAGTATTGCGTACAGTTTTGGTCTCCTAGTCTGAAGAAAGACATTCTTGCCATAGAGGGAGTACAGAGAAGGTTCACCAGACTGATTCCTAGGAAGGCAGCATTTCATATGAAGAAAGACTGGATAGACTCGGCTTGTACTCGCTAGAATTTAGAAGATTGAGGGGGCATCTTATAGAAACTCACAAAATTCTTAAGGGGTTGGACAGGCTAGATGCAGGAAGATTGTTCCCGATGTTGGGGAAGTCCAGGACAAGGGGTCACAGCTTAAGGATAAGGGGGAAATCCTTTAAGACCGAGATGAGGAAAAACTTTTTCACACAGAGAGTGGTGAATCTCTGGAACTCTCTGCCACAAAGGGTAGTTGAGGCCAGTTCATTGGCTATATTTAAGAGAGAGTTAGATGTGGCCCTTGTGGCTAAGGGGATCAGGGGGTATGGAGAGAAGGCAGGTACGGGATACTGAGTTGGATGATCAGCCATGATCATATTGAATGGCGGTGCAGGCTCGAAGGGCCGAAGGGCCGAATGGCCTACTACTGCACCTATTTTCTATGTATCTATGTACCACTTTTTAAAAAAGGAGGGAGGGAGAGAGAAAATGGTGAATTACAGACCAGTTTAGTCTAACATCGGTAGTGGGGAAAATGCTAGTCAATTATTAAAGATGGGATAGCAGCACATTTGGAAAGTGGTGAATTTATTGGACAAAGTCAGCATGGATTTATGAAAGGTAAATCATGTCTGACGAATCTTATAGAATATTCCGAGGATGTAGCTAGTAGAGTGCATAAGGGAGAACCAGTGGATGTGTTATATCTGGACTTTCAGAAGGCTTTCGACAAGGTCCCACATAAGAGATTAGTATGCAAACATAAAGCACACGGTATTGGGGGTTCAGTATTGATGTGGATAGAGAACTGGCTGGCAGACAGGAAGAAAAGAGTAGGAGTAAACGGGTCCTTTTCAGAACGGCAGGCAGTGACTAGTGGGGTACCGCAAGGCTCAGTGTTGGGACCCCAGCTATTTACAATATATATTAATAAACTGGATGAGGGAATTGAATGCAACATCTCCAAGTTTGCAGATGACACGAAGCTGGGGGGCAGTGTTAGCTGTGAGGAGGATGCTAGGAGGCTGCAAGGTGACTTGGATAGGTTGGGTGAGTGGGCAAATGTATGGCATATGCAGTATATTGTGGATAAATGTGAGGTTATCCACTTTGGTGGCAAAAACAGGAAAGTAGACTATTATCTGAATGGTGGCCGATTAGGAAAAGGGGAGATCCAATGAGACCTGGGTGTCATGGTACACCAGTCATTGAAAGTAGGCATGCAGGTGCAGCAGGCAGTGAAGAAAGCGAATGGTATGTTAGCATTCATAGCAAAAGGATTTGAGTATAAGAGCAGGGAGGTTCTACTGCAGTTGTACAGGGTCTTGGTGAGACCACACCTGGAGTATTGCGTACAGTTTTGGTCTCCTAGTCTGAAGAAAGACATTCTTGCCATAGAGGGAGTACAGAGAAGGTTCACCAGACTGATTCCTAGGAAGGCAGGACTTTCATATGAAGAAAGACTGGATAGACTCAGCTTGTACTCGCTAGATTTTAGAAGATTGAGGGGGCATCTTATAGAAACTCACAAAATTCTTAAGGGGTTGGACAGGCTAGATGCAGGAAGATTGTTCCCGATGTTGGGGAAGTCCAGGACAAGGGGTCACAGCTTAAGGATAAGGGGGAAATCCTTTAAGACCGAGATGAGGAAAAACGTTTTCACACAGAGTGGTGAATCTCTGGAACTCTCTGCCACAGAGGGTAGTTGAGGCCAGTTCATTGGCTATATTTAAGAGGGAGTTAGATGTGGCCCTTGTGGCTAAGGGGATCAGGGGGTATGGAGAGAAGGCAGGTACGGGATACTGAGCTGGATGATCAGCCATGATCATATTGAATGGTGGTGCAGGCTCGAAGGGCCGAAGGGCCGAATGGCCTACTCCTGCACCTATTTTCTATGTATCTATGTACCACTTTTTAAAAAGGGAGGGAGGGAGAGAGAAAATGGTGAATTACAGACCAGTTTAGTCTAACCTCGGTAGTGGGGAAAATGCTAGTCAATTATTAAAGATGGGATAGCAGCACATTTGGAAAGTGGTGAATTTATTGGACAAAGTCAGCATGGATTTATGAAAGGTAAATCATGTCTGACGAATCTTATAGGATTTTCCGAGGATGTAACTAGTAGAGTGCATAAGGGAGAACCAGTGGATGTGTTATATCTGGACTTTCAGAAGGCTTTCGACAAGGTCCCACATAAGAGATTAGTATGCAAACATAAAGCACACGGTATTGGGGGTTCAGTATTGATGTGGATAGAGAACTGGCTGGCAGACAGGAAGAAAAGAGTAGGAGTAAACGGGTCCTTTTCAGAACGGCAGGCAGTGACTAGTGGGGTACCGCAAGGCTCAGTGTTGGGACCCCAGCTATTTACAATATATATTAATAAACTGGATGAGGGAATTGAATGCAACATCTCCAAGTTTGCAGATGACACGAAGCTGGGGGGCAGTGTTAGCTGTGAGGAGGATGCTAGGAGGCTGCAAGGTGACTTGGATAGGTTGGGTGAGTGGGCAAATGTATGGCATATGCAGTATATTGTGGATAAATGTGAGGTTATCCACTTTGGTGGCAAAAACAGGAAAGTAGACTATTATCTGAATGGTGGCCGATTAGGAAAAGGGGAGATCCAATGAGACCTGGGTGTCATGGTACACCAGTCATTGAAAGTAGGCATGCAGGTGCAGCAGGCAGTGAAGAAAGCGAATGGTATGTTAGCATTCATAGCAAAAGGATTTGAGTATAAGAGCAGGGAGGTTCTACTGCAGTTGTACAGGTTCTTGGTGAGACCACACCTGGAGTATTGCGTACAGTTTTGGTCTCCTAGTCTGAAGAAAGACATTCTTGCCATAGAGGGAGTACAGAGAAGGTTCACCAGACTGATTCCTAGGATGGCAGGACTTTCATATGAAGAAAGACTGGATAGACTCGGCTTGTACTCGCTAGAATTTAGAAGATTGAGGGGGCATCTTATAGAAACTCACAAAATTCTTAAGGGGTTGGAAAGGCTAGATGCAGGAAGATTGTTCCCGATGTTGGGGAAGTCCAGGACAAGGGGTCACAGCTTAAGGATAAGGGGGAAATCCTTTAAGACCGAGATGAGGAAAAACTTTTTCACACAGAGAGTGGTGAATCTCTGGAACTCTCTGCCACAAAGGGTAGTTGAGGCCAGTTCATTGGCTATATTTAAGAGGGAGTTAGATGTGGCCCTTGTGGCTAAGGGGATCAGGGGGTATGGAGAGAAGGCAGGTACGGGATACTGAGTTGGATGATCAGCCATGATCATATTGAATGGCGGTGCAGGCTCGAAGGGCCGAATGGCCTACTCCTGCACCTATTTTCTATGTATCTATGTACCACTTTTTAAAAAAGTAGGGAGGGAGAGAGAAAATGGTGAATTACAGACCAGTTTAGTCTAACATCGGTAGTGGGGTAAATGCTAGTCAATTATTAAAGATGGGATAGCAGCACATTTGGAAAGTGGTGAATTTATTGGACAAAGTCAGCATGGATTTATGAAAGGCAAATCATGTCTGACGAATCTTATAGAATTTTCCGAGGATGTAACTAGTACAGTGCATAAGGGAGAACCAGTGGATGTGTTATATCTGGACTTTCAGAAGGCTTTCGACAAGGTCCCACATAAGAGATTAGTATGCAAACATAAAGCACACGGTATTGGGGGTTCAGTATTGATGTGGATAGAGAACTGGCTGGCAGACAGGAAGAAAAGAGTAGGAGTAAACGGGTCCTTTTCAGAACGGCAGGCAGTGACTAGTGGGGTACCGCAAGGCTCAGTGCTGGGACCCCAGCTATTTACAATATATATTAATAAAGTGGATGAGGGAATTGAATGCAACATCTCCAAGTTTGCAGATGACACGAAGCTGGGGGGCAGTGTTAGCTGTGAGGATGATGCTAGGAGGCTGCAAGGTGACTTGGATAGGTTGGGTGAGTGGGCAAATGTATGGCATATGCAGTATAATGTGGATAAATGTGAGGTTATCCACTTTGGTGGCAAAAACAGGAAAGTAGACTATTATCTGAATGGTGGCCGATTAGGAAAAGGGGAGATCCAATGAGACCTGGGTGTCATGGTACACCAGTCATTGAAAGTAGGCATGCAGGTGCAGCAGGCAGTGAAGAAAGCGAATGGTATGTTAGCATTCACAGCAAAAGGATTTGAGTATAAGAGCAGGGAGGTTCTACTGCAGTTGTACAGGGTCTTGGTGAGACCACACCTGGAGTATTGCGTACAGTTTTGGTCTCCTAGTCTGAAGAAAGACATTCTTGCCATAGAGGGAGTACAGAGAAGGTTCACCAGACTGATTCCTAGGAAGGCAGGACTTTCATATGAAGAAAGACTGGATAGACTCGGCTTGTACTCGCTAGAATTTAGAAGATTGAGGGGGCATCTTATAGAAACTCACAAAATTCTTAAGGGGTTGGACAGGCTAGATGCAGGAAGATTGTTCCCGATGTTGGGGAAGTCCAGGACAAGGGGTCACAGCTTAAGGATAAGGGGGAAATCCTTTAAGACCGAGATGAGGAAAAACTTTTTCACACAGAGAGTGGTGAATCTCTGGAACTCTCTGCCACAAAGGGTAGTTGAGGCCAGTTCATTGGCTATATTTAAGAGGGAGTTAGATGTGGCCCTTGTGGCTAAGGGGATCAGGGGGTATGGAGAGAAGGCAGGTACGGGATACTGAGTTGGATGATCAGCCATGATCATATTGAATGGCGGTGCAGGCTCCAAGGGCCGAAGGGCCGAATGGCCTACTCCTGCACCTATTTTCTATGTATCTATGTACCACTTTTTAAAAAAGGAGGGAGGGAGAGAGAAAATGGTGAATTACAGACCAGTTTAGTCTAACATCGGTAGTGGGGAAAATGCTAGTCAATTATTAAAGATGGGATAGCAGCACATTTGGAAAGTGGTGAATTTATTGGACAAAGTCAGCATGGATTTATGAAAGGTAAATCATGTCTGACGAATCTTATAGAATTTTCCGAGGATGTAACTAGTACAGTGCATAAGGGAGAACCAGTGGATGTGTTATATCTGGACTTTCAGAAGGCTTTCGACAAGGTCCCACATAAGAGATTAGTATGCAAACATAAAGCACACGGTATTGGGGGTTCAGTATTGATGTGGATAGAGAACTGGCTGGCAGACAGGAAGAAAAGAGTAGGAGTAAACGGGTAATTTTCAGAACGGCAGGCAGTGACTAGTGGGGTACCGCAAGGCTCAGTGCTGGGACCCCAGCTATTTACAATATATATTAATAAAGTGGATGAGGGAATTGAATGCAACATCTCCAAGTTTGCAGATGACACGAAGCTGGGGGGCAGTGTTAGCTGTGAGGAGGATGCTAGGAGGCTGCAAGGTGACTTGGATAGGTTGGGTGAGTGGGCAAATGTATGGCATATGCAGTATAATGTGGATAAATGTGAGGTTATCCACTTTGGTGGCAAAAACAGGAAAGTAGACTATTATCTGAATGGTGGCCGATTAGGAAAAGGGGAGATCCAATGAGACCTGGGTGTCATGGTACACCAGTCATTGAAAGTAGGCATGCAGGTGCAGCAGGCAGTGAAGAAAGCGAATGGTATGTTAGCATTCACAGCAAAAGGATTTGAGTATAAGAGCAGGGAGGTTCTACTGCAGTTGTACAGGGTCTTGGTGAGACCACACCTGGAGTATTGCGTACAGTTTTGGTCTCCTCGTCTGAAGAAAGACATTCTTGCCATAGAGGGAGTACAGAGAAGGTTCACCAGACTGATTCCTAGGAAGGCAGGACTTTCATATGAAGAAAGACTGGATAGACTCGGCTTGTACTCGCTAGAATTTAGAAGATTGAATGGGGCATCTTATAGAAACTCACAAAATTCTTAAGGGGTTGGACAGGCTAGATGCAGGAAGATTGTTCCCGATGTTGGGGAAGTCCAGGACAAGGGGTCACAGCTTAAGGATAAGGGGGAAATCCTTTAAGACCGAGATGAGGAAAAACTTTTTCACACAGAGAGTGGTGAATCTCTGGAACTCTCTGCCACAAAGGGTAGTTGAGGCCAGTTCATTGGCTATATTTAAGAGGGAGTTAGATGTGGCCCTTGTGGCTAAGGGGATCAGGGGGTATGGAGAGAAGGCAGGTACGGGATACTGAGTTGGATGATCAGCCATGATCATATTGAATGGCGGTGCAGGCTCGAAGGGCCGAAGGGCCGAATGGCCTACTCCTGCACCTATTTTCTATGTATCTATGTACCACTTTTTAAAAAAGGAGGGAGGGAGAGAGAAAATGGTGAATTACAGACCAGTTTAGTCTAACATCGGTAGTGGGGAAAATGCTAGTCAATTATTAAAGATGGGATAGCAGCACATTTGGAAAGTGGTGAATTTATTGGACAAAGTCAGCATGGATTTATGAAAGGCAAATCATGTCTGACGAATCTTATAGAATTTTCCGAGGATGTAACTAGTACAGTGCATAAGGGAGAACCAGTGGATGTGTTATATCTGGACTTTCAGAAGGCTTTCAACAAGGTCCCACATAAGAGATTAGTATGCAAACATAAAGCACACGGTATTGGGGGTTCAGTATTGATGTGGATAGAGAACTGGCTGGCAGACAGGAAGAAAAGAGTAGGAGTAAACGGGTCCTTTTCAGAACGGCAGGCAGTGACTAGTGGGGTACCGCAAGGCTCAGTGCTGGGACCCCAGCTATTTACAATATATATTAATAAAGTGGATGAGGGAATTGAATGCAACATCTCCAAGTTTGCAGATGACACGAAGCTGGGGGGCAGTGTTAGCTGTGAGGAGGATGCTAGGAGGCTGCAAGGTGACTTGGATAGGTTGGGTGAGTGGGCAAATGTATGGCATATGCAGTATAATGTGGATAAATGTGAGATTATCCACTTTGGTGGCAAAAACAGGAAAGTAGACTATTATCTGAATGGTGGCCGATTAGGAAAAGGGGAGATCCAATGAGACCTGGGTGTCATGGTACACCAGTCATTGAAAGTAGGCATGCAGGTGCAGCAGGCAGTGAAGAAAGCGAATGGTATGTTAGCATTCACAGCAAAAGGATTTGAGTATAAGAGCAGGGAGGTTCTACTGCAGTTGTACAGGGTCTTGGTGAGACCACACCTGGAGTATTGCGTACAGTTTTGGTCTCCTAGTCTGAAGAAAGACATTCTTGCCATAGAGGGAGTACAGAGAAGGTTCACCAGACTGATTCCTAGGAAGGCAGGACTTTCATATGAAGAAAGACTGGATAGACTCGGCTTGTACTCGCTAGAATTTAGAAGATTGAGGGGGCATCTTATAGAAACTCACAAAATTCTTAAGGGGTTGGACAGGCTAGATGCAGGAAGATTGTTCCCGATGTTGGGGAAGTCCAGGACAAGGGGTCACAGCTTAAGGATAAGGGGGAAATCCTTTAAGACCGAGATGAGGAAAAACTTTTTCACACAGAGAGTGGTGAATCTCTGGAACTCTCTGCCACAAAGGGTAGTTGAGGCCAGTTCATTGGCTATATTTAAGAGGGAGTTAGATGTGGCCCTTGTGGCTAAGGGGATCAGGGGGTATGGAGAGAAGGCAGGTACGGGATACTGAGTTGGATGATCAGCCATGATCATATTGAATGGCGGTGCAGGCTCGAAGGGCCGAAGGGCCGAATGGCCTACTCCTGCACCTATTTTCTATGTATCTATGTACCACTTTTTAAAAAAGGAGGGAGGGAGAGAGAAAATGGTGAATTACAGACCAGTTTAGTCTAACATCGGTAGTGGGGAAAATGCTAGTCAATTATTAAAGATGGGATAGCAGCACATTTGGAAAGTGGTGAATTTATTGGACAAAGTCAGCATGGATTTATGAAAGGTAAATCATGTCTGACGAATCTTATAGAATTTTCCGAGGATGTAACTAGTACAGTGCATAAGGGAGAACCAGTGGATGTGTTATATCTGGACTTTCAGAAGGCTTTCGACAAGGTCCCACATAAGAGATTAGTATGCAAACATAAAGCACACGGTATTGGGGGTTCAGTATTGATGTGGATAGAGAACTGGCTGGCAGACAGGAAGAAAAGAGTAGGAGTAAACGGGTCCTTTTCAGAACGGCAGGCAGTGACTAGTGGGGTTCCGCAAGGCTCAGTGCTGGGACCCCAGCTATTTACAATATATATTAATAAAGTGGATGAGGGAATTGAATGCAACATCTCCAAGTTTGCAGATGACACGAAGCTGGGGGGCAGTGTTAGCTGTGAGGAGGGATGCTAGGAGGCTGCAAGGTGACTTGGATAGGTTGGGTGAGTGGGCAATTGTATGGCATATGTAGTATAATGTGGAGAAATGTGAGGTTATCCACTTTGTGCAAAAACAGAAACATACTATTATCTGAACTTTCCCCTTTTATCACACGATCTCCATTGATACCATTACCCCCTACAATCCTACTACCATCATTTAGTAGCATGCTGTGCTATCCATGCAGTCTAAATTCGATTGACAGGCTAGATGCAGTAAGTTTGACCTAATTCTAGATTCCTATTCCTTGAATCATAATAAGCTTTAAGATAATGTCTACAGTCCTTTAGACCCTAGATGATAAACCTTTGTCGTCAATGTCTGAATCTCTGCACATAAGAATTGAGCCAGTCATTGTCTTATAAGAGTTGTGATCACCATTAAATCTTACATAACCAATACAAACAACACACACACTACACACACCACATCACACACACACACACACACACACACACACACACACACACACACCCACACACACACACACACACACACACACACACACACCCCACACACACACACCACCCACACACACACACACACACACACACACACACACACACACACACACACACACACACACACACACACACACACACACACACACACACACACACACACACACACACACACACACACACACACACACACACACACACACACACACACACACACACACACACACACACACACACACACACACACACACACACACACACACACACACACACACACACACACACACACACACACACACACACACACACACACACACACACACACACACACACACACACACACACACACACACACACACACACACACACACACACACACACACACACACACACACACACACACACACACACACACACACACACACACACACACACACACACACACACACACACACACACACACACACACACACACACACACACACACACACACACACACACACACACACACACACACACACACACACACACACACACACACACACACACACACACACACACACACACACACACACACACACACACACACACACACACACACACACACACACACACACACACACACACACACACACACACACACACACACACACACACACACACACACACACACACACACACACACACACACACACACACACACACACACACACACACACACACACACACACACACACACACACACACACACACACACACACACACACACACACACACACACACACACACACACACACACACACACACACACACACACACACACACACACACACACACACACACACACACACACACACACACACACACACACACACACACACACACACACACACACACACACACACACACACACACACACACACACACACACACACACACACACACACACACACACACACACACACACACACACACACACACACACACACACACACACACACACACACACACACACACACACACACACACACACACACACACACACACACACACACACACACACACACACACACACACACACACACACACACACACACACACACACACACACACACACACACACACACACACACACACACACACACACACACACACACACACACACACACACACACACACACACACACACACACACACACACACACACACACACACACACACACACACACACACACACACACACACACACACACACACACACACACACACACACACACACACACACACACACACACACACACACACACACACACACACACACACACACACACACACACACACACACACACACACACACACACACACACACACACACACACACACACACACACACACACACACACACACACACACACACACACACACACACACACACACACACACACACACACACACACACACACACACACACACACACACACACACACACACACACACACACACACACACACACACACACACACACACACACACACACACACACACACACACACACACACACACACACACACACACACACACACACACACACACACACACACACAGAGAGAGAGAGAGAGAGAGAGAGAGAGAGAGAGAGGATTTGGGTGAACATAGACTCATTCCTGCCAACCGTGGGCCTAACTGCAGATAGATACATAACACATAGGACAGGAAAGAGAAATGATCTGCAAATAGAGACACCATTGGCCAGGACAGATATTTATAAGGACTCGTTCTTTGTAAGAACCGCAATGGAATGGAATAAACGAGACAACAATATCGTCTAAATGTTTAAGAAGGAACTGCAGATGCTGGAAAATCGAAGGTAGACACAAAATGCTGGAGTAACTCAGCGGGTGAGGCAGCATCTACGGAGCGAAGGAATAGTTGACGATTCGGGTCGAGACCCTTCTTCAGACTCAAGAACCATTTCCTTCTCTCCATAGATGCTGCCTCACACGCTGAGTATCTCCAGCATTTTTGTCTACCTGCAATAGAGTCAAATCACCTTCACTGGACATTAGACAACAGGTGCAGGAGTAGGCCATTCGGCCTTTCGAGCCAGCACCGCCATTCAGTGTGATCATGGCTGATCATCCCCAATCAGTACCCCGTTCCTGCCTTCTCCCCATATCCCGTGACTCCGCTATCTTTAAGAGCCCTATCTAGCTCTCTCTTGAAAGTATCCAGAGTACTGGCCTCCACCGCCCTCTGAGGCAGAGAATCCCACAGATTCACAACGCTCTGGGTGGAAAAGTTTCTCCTCATCTCAGTCCCAAATGGCCACAGATTCACAACTCTCTGGGTGGAAAAGTTTCTCCTCATCTCAGTTCCAAATGGCCACAGATTCACAACTCTCTGGGTGGAAAAGTTTCTCCTCGTCTCCGTTCTAAATGGCTTACTCCTTATTCTTAAACTGTGTATGGCCCCTGGTTCTGGAGTACCCCAACATCGGGAACATGTTTCCTGCCTCTAGCGTGTCCAAACCCTTAATAATCTTATATGTTTCAATAAGATATCCTCTCATCCTTCTAAACTCCAGAGTGTACAAGCCCAGCCACTCCATTCTCACAGCATATGACAGTCCCGCCATCCCGGGAATTAACCTGGTGAACCTACGCTGGGCTCCCTCAATAGCAAGAATGTCCTTCCTCAAATTAGGGGACCAAAACTGCACACAATAACCATATAACCATATAACAATTACAGCATGGAAACAGGCCATCTCGGCCCTTCAAGTACATGCCGAACACTTTTTCTCCCCTAGTCCCATCTACCTGCACTCCAGACCATAACCCTCCATTCCTTTCTCGTCCATATACCCATCAAATCTATTTTTAAATGATAAAATCGAACCTGCCACTGGAAGCTCATTCCACACAGCTACGACTCTCTGAGTAAAGAAGTTCCCCCTAATGTTACCCCTAAACGTCTGTCCCTTAATTCTCAAGTCATGTCCTCTTGTTTGAATCTTCCCTACTCTCAATGGGAAAAGCTTATCCACGTCAATTCTGTCTATCCCTCTCATCATTTTAAAGACCTCTATCAAGTCCCCCCTTAACCTTCTGCACTACAAAGAATAAAGACCTAACTTGTTCAGCCTTTCTCTGTAATTTAGTTGCTGAAACCCAGGCAACATTCTAGTAAATCTCCTTTTGTCCTGCCGAGATGTAGCACCTCACATTTATCAGCATTAAACTCCATCTGCAATCTACTTCATTATCTACAACACCACCTATCTTAGTATCATCTGCATACTTACTAATCCACTAGTCACCGGCCTCCAACCTGACAAACAGCCATCCACCATTACTCTCTGGCATCTCCCATTCAGCCACTGTTGAATCCATCTTGCTACTCCACCATTAATACCCAACAATTGAATCTTCTTAACCAACCTTCCATGAGGAACCTTGTCAAAGGCCTTACTGAAGTCCATATAGACAACATCCACTGCTTTACCCTCATCAATTTCCCTAGTAACCTCTTCGAAAAATTCAAGAAGATTAGTCAAACATGACCTTCCAGGCACAAATCCATGTTGACTGTTCTTAATCAGACCCTGTTTATCCAGATGCTTATATATATTATCCCTAAGTATCCTTTCCATTAATTTGCCCACCACTGACGTCAAACTAACAGGTCTACAATTGCTAGGTTTACTCTTAGAACCCTTTTTAAACAATGGAACAACATGCACAGTACGCCAATCCTCCGGCACTATTCCCGTTTCTAATGACATTTGAAATATTTCTGTCATAGCCCGTGCTATTTCTACACTAACTTCCCTCAATGTCCTAGGGAATATCCTGTCAGGACCTGGAGACTTATCCGTTTTCATATTTTTCAAACGTGTCCACACTTCCTCTTCTTTGAATCTCATAGTTTCCATTGCTACTCTGCTCGTTTCCCTTACCTCACATAATTCAATATCCTTCTCCTTGGTGTATACCGAAGAAAAGAAATTGTACAATATCTCCCCCATCTCTTTTGGCTCTGCAGATAGCTGTCCACCCTGACTCTCTAATGGACCACTATTATTCCTTGTTATCCTTTTGCTATTAACATAGCTGTAGAAACCCTTTGGGTTTACTTTCATCTTACTTGCCAAAGCAACCTCATATCTTCTTTTAGCTTTTCTAATTTCTTTCTTAATATTCTTTTTACATTCTTTATACTCCTGCAGCACCTCATTTACTCAATGCCGTCTATAATTATTGTAGATCTCTCTCTTTTACCGAACCAAGTGTCCAATTTCCCTTGAAAACCATGGCTCTTTCCAAATATTACTATTTCCTTTCAACCGAACAGGGACATAAAGATTCTGTACTCTTAAAATTTCACCCTTAAATTTCCTCCATTTCTCTTCTACATCCTTCCCATAAAACAACATGTCCCAATTCACTCCTTTTAAATCCTTTCGCATCTCCTCAAAGTTAGCCTTTCTCCAGTCAAAAATCTCAACCTTAGGTCCAGTTCTGACCCTCTCCATAATTATATTGAAACTAATGGTATTGTGATCACTGGACCCACTGGACCCAAAGTGCTCCCCAACGCATACTTCCGCCACCTGCCCTGTCTCATTTCCTAACAGGAGGTCCAGCACTGCCCCTTCTCTTGTAGGTACCTCTATGTATTGCTGCAAAAAACTACCCTGCACACATTTTACAAACTCCAAACCATCCAGCCCTTTTACAGGTACACAAAAATGCTGGAGAAACTCAGCGGGTGCAGCAGCATCTATGGAGCGAAGGAAATAGGTAACGTTTCGGGCCGAAACCCTTCTTCAGACTGTGTTTCCAAGTCTATGTGTGGAAAATTGAAATCTCCCACAATCACTACCTTGTGCTTACTACTAATATCTGCTATCTCCTTACATATTTGCTCTTCCATTAGGCGGTCTATAATACACCCCTATAAGTGTTGCTACCCCTTTCCCATTTCTCAGTTCCACCCAAATAGCCTCCCTAGACGAGCCCTCTAATCTATCCTGCCAAAGCACTGCTGTAATATCTTCCTTGACAAGCAATGCTGTTGCCCACCTCTTGCCCCTCCAACTCTATCACACTTAAAGCAACGAAATCCTGGAATATTTAGTTTCCACAACAGCCCTCCTGCAACCATGTTTCACTGATCGCCACAACATCATACTTCCAGGTGTCAATCCAGGCTCTAAGCTCATCCACCTTTCTTACAATGCTCCTAGCATTTAAATATACACATTTAAGAAACCCACCACCACTTATTCTCTGTTTATTATCTTTTTCTTCTTTCTCCCCTACATTTTGGGTCCGAGTGCTTCCCTTCTCTGCCTCCTGCCTCACACCCTGACTACTAGCTTTCCCTATTCGAGTCTCTCCCCCAAACGTTCTAGTTTAAAGTCTCCCCAGTTGCCTTTGCAAATCTCCCCGCCAGGATATTGGTCCCCCTCGGGTTCAAGTGCAACCCATCCTTTTTGTTCAGGTCACACCTTCCCCAAAAGAGGTCCCAATGATCCAGAAACTTGAATCCCTGCCCACTGCACCAGTCCCTCAGCCACGCATTTATCCTCCACCTCATTCCATTCCTACTCTCACTGTCTCGTGGCACAGGTAGTAATCCTGAGATTGTTATATTTTTGGTCCTTCTCCTTAACTCTCCTCCCAACTCCCTAAATTCTCCTTTCACGACCTCTTCTCTCTTTCTACCTATGTCATTGGTACCTATATGTACCACGACCTCAGGCTCCTTTCCCTCCGATTTCAGGATATCTTGGACGCGTTCAGACACATCCCTGACCCTGGCACCAGGGAGGCAAACTACCATCCAGGTCTCCTGACTGATCCACAGAATCGCCTATCCGACCCCCTAACCATAGAGTCCCCTATTACTATTGCCCTCCTCTTCTTTTCCCTACCCTTCTGAGCAACAGGGTCGGTCTCTGTGCCGGAGGCCCGGCCGCTGTCGCTACCTGCAGGAAGGCTGTCCCCCCCCAACAGTACTCAAACATGAGTACTTATTTTCAAGGTGTCTCTAGTCCCGGCATCTGCCCCTTGCCCTTCCTAACAGTGACCCACTTGTTTGCCTCCCGTGGTCTTGGAGTGGCCACGTCCCTATAACTCCTTTCTATGACCTCCTCACTCTCCCTGATCAGACAGAGGTCATCGAGCTGCTGCTCCAGGTTCCTAACACGGTCCCTTAGGAGCCCCATCTGGACACACCTGGCGCAGATGTGGACGTCTGGAGGAGTATCAGACTCCATGACCTCCCACATCTGACATCCAGAACAGTAAACTGCCCTGGCCCTCATTCTCCCCCCTTACCCTGGATATAATACAAATCCTTACCCTGGATACAATACAAAACCTTACCCTGGATACAATACAAATCCTTACCCTGGATACAATACAAAGCCTTACCCTGGATACAATACAAAGCCTTACCCTGGATACAATACAAAGCCTTACCCTGGATACAATACAAATCCTTACCCTGGATACAATACAAAGCCTTACCCTGGATACAAGCCAATCAGCGGTTTCCCCTAGTCCGTTTCCACCAATCAGTGGCTTCCTCAAGCCCACTTAATTTGAAGTGTGAACTGCGGATGGAATACTCCAGGTGTGGTCTCACCAGAGCCCTGTACAACTGCAGAAGGACCTCTTTGCTCCTATACTCAACTCCTCTTGTTATGAAGGCCAACAGGCCAAAACTGCACATAATACTCCAGGTGTGGTCTCACCAGGGCCCTGTACAACTGCAGAAGGACCTCTTTGCTCCTATACTCAACTCCTCTTGTTATGAAGGCCAACAGGCCAAAACTGCACATAATACTCCAGGTGTGGTCTCACCAGGGCCCTGTACAACTGCAGAAGGACCTCTTTGCTCCTATACTCAACTCCTCTTGTTATGAAGGCCAACAGGCCAAAACTGAACACAATACTCCAGGTGTGGTCTCACTAGGGCCCTGTACAACTGCAGAAGGACCTCTTTGCTCCTATACTCAACTCCTCTTGTTATGAAGGCCAACAGGCCAAAACTGCACACAATACTCCAGGTGTGGTCTCACCAGGGCCCTGTACAACTGCAGAAGGACCTCTTTGCTCCTATACTCAACTCCTCTTGTTATGAAGGCCAACAGGCCAAAACCGAACACAATACTCAAGGTGTGGTCTCACTAGGGCCATGTACAACTGCAGAAGGACCTATTTGCTCCTATACTCAACTCCTCTTGTTATGAAGGCCAACAGGACAAAACTGCACACAATACTCCAGGTGTGGTCTCACCAGGGCCCTGTACAACTGCAGAACGACCTCTTTGCTCCTATACTCAACTCCTCTTGTTATGAAGGCCAACAGGCCAACAGGCCAAAACTGAACACAATACTCCAGGTGTGGTCTCACTAGGGCCCTGTACAACTGCAGAAGGACCTCTTTGCTCCTATACTCAACTCCTCTTGTTATGAAGGCCAACAGGCCAAAATTGCAAACAATACTCCAGGTGTGGTCTCACCAGGGCCCTGTACAACTGCAGAACGACCTCTTTGCTGCTATACTCAACTCCTCTTGTTATGAAGGCCAACAGGCCAAAACTGCACACAATATTCCAGGTGTGGTCTCACTAGGGCCCTGTAGAACTGCAGAAGGACCTCTTTGCTCCTATACTCAACTCCTCTTGTTATGAAGGCCAAGACCAAAACTGCACACAATACTCCAGGTGTGGTCTCACCAGGGCCTTGTACAACTGCAGAAGGACCTCTTTGCTCCTATACTCAACTCCTCTTGTTATGAAGGCCAATAGGCCAAAACTGCACACCATACTCCAGGTGTGGTCTCACTAGGGATGGAGGGAGAGGGAGAGAGAGAGGGGCAGAGAGGGAGAGAGAGAGAGAGGGTGAGGAAGAGGGGCGGAGAGAGAGGCAGAGAGGGGGAGAGAGAGGGGGAGAGAGGGAGGCGGAGAGAGACGCAGAGAGGGGGAGGGAAAGAGGGAGGGAGAGAGAGAGGGGGAGAGAGAGGGGGGGTGCGAGAGGGGGGATGAGGGGGGGAGAGAGAGGGGGGAGAGAGAGGGGGCTAGAGAGTGGGGGAGAGAGAGGGTGAGAGAGGGGGAGAGAGAGGGGAGAGAGAGAGAGGGGGAAAGAGAGGGGGAGAGGGAGACGGGGAGATAGGTCAGCCATGGTTGCAAGGCGGAGTGGACTCGGTAAGTTGGCGATATGCAGAGTATTGCCCTGCTGACTACAAATTCAGAAAGGTCCAATGCAGACAATGCCAAGTGTGGGCTAGCAGGAGTGAAATGGGCCGAAGGGCATTTTCCGGGCTCCCCGCATCCACCCCGTTGTCCCGCAAGGTCGGCTTGGTGACTTTGGGGGAGTTTTTGGGGCAAATGGTTTGGAAATGAGACAGAAATCGGCCTGCAAGCTTCACAGCTGCATTCCCGAGGCGCTCCCCGGCGGGAGGGGGGCGCTTTAGGGCGGCGCACCGGCGCTGGCAAAGCGGGACGGCGGGTCTCAGGCGTCCGGGTGGAGGGCGAAACGCCGAATGTTGGTACCGGGGTGGTTTTGTTGTTGTTTTTTTGGTGCATTGAGGGTGGGATGGAGAGGAAAAATGATGGGGGGAGGGAGAGAGAGAGGGAGGGAGAGAGGGAGTGAGGGAGAGAGAAGTATTCACCTCTCCCTCCCTCTCTGGTCATCACGATGGCCCAGCAGTAGAGTTGCCGCCTCACGGCGCCGGAGACCCCGGTTCCATCCCGACCACGGCACTGTCTGTACGGAGTTTGCACGTTCTCTCCCCTTGACCTGCGTGGGTTTTCTCCGGGCGCTCCGGTTTCCTCCCACCAGGGCCGGATTTACGTATGAGCCAGACAAGCTTAAGTTTAGGGCCTCGAGATCTAGGGGGGGCTCGGCCCGCTCCACCAAGGTGTATAAAACTTTTGACATAGGAGCGTTGTCACAAACCCTACCATCAGTGGTGCTGTGCTTGCGATTCCGGAGGCTTTGGTGTTGTGGGGGGGGGGGGAATTAAAATGTAGGTGAGGTTTATATTTGTTGTGGAGAGGACATAGAAACATAGACAATAGGTGCAGGAGTAGGCCATTCGGCCCTTCGAGCCTGCACCGCCAGTCAATATGATCATGGCTGATCATCCAACTCAGCATCCTGTACCTCCCTTCTCTCCATACCCCCTGATACTTTTAGCCACAAGGGCCACATCTAACTCCCTCTTAAATATAGCCAATGAACTGGCCTCAACTACCTATTGTGGCAGAGAATTCCAGAGATTCTCCACTCTCTGTGTGAAAAATGTTTTTCTCATCTCGGTCCGAAAAGACTTCCCCCTTATCCTTAAACTGTGACCCCTTGTTCTGGACTTCCCCAACATCGGGAACAATCTTCCTGCATCTAGCCTGTCCAACCCCTTAACAATTTTGTAAGTTTCTATAAGATCCCCCCTCAATCTTCTAAATTCTAGCGAGTACAAGCCGAGTCTATCCAGTCTTTCTTCATATGAAAGTCCTGACATCCCAGGAATCAGTCTGGTGAACCTTCTCTGCACTCCCTCTATGGCAAGAATGTCTTTCCTCAGATTAGGAGACCAAAACTGTACGCAATACTCCAGGTGTGGTCTCACCAAGACCCTGTACAACTGCAGTAGAACCTCCCTGCTCCTATACTCAAATCATTTTGCTATGAATGCTAATATACCATTCGCTTTCTTCACTGCCTGCAGCACCTGTATGCATACTTTCAATGACTGGTGTACCATGACACCCAGGTCTCGTTGCATCTCCCCTTTTCCTAATCGGCCACCGTCGCCTCAGTCCACTCACCTGCCTTCCACCGGCGCCAACCCCCATCCCTGCCGTGTGTTCATCATTCCCCCTGACCTCCCCCCTCTCAGATACCGAACAGTCTGTCCTCAGCCGAGGCCTCACCTTTGTCCCCCTCCGTCCCCACCTCAATGAGTTCCGTGCCCACCGCGATTTGGAGCACTTCCGTCGCCTCCGGCTCACAGCGTTCTTCCATGGGAAGGAGTCCTCGCCCCTATTGATGATCCCTTTTCCCGTCTCCAACTGACCCCATCCTCTTGGAACCCCCCCCCCCCCCCCTCATGCCATTGGGATGGTCGAGGATGGAGTTGAAGGGAAAGAGAGTAAAGGGAGGGTTAATGGCCCCAGAATTAACGGGAAAGGAAGCTCACAAAGGGATAGGAGAGTATGGCCAAGTGCAATAAGGATCGATGTGAAAGGTGAGATGTGTAAGGAATTAAAAGTATTGTATTTGAATGGGCAAAGTATAAGAAGTAAAGTAGATGAGCTTGAGGCTCAGTTTGAGGTTGGTAGATATGACATTGTAGGGATTACCGAGACGTGGGTGCAGGAGGATCGGGCCTGGGAACTTAATATTCAAAGTTATACATCCTATAGAAAGGGCAGAGGAGGGGGCGGTAGCTCTGCTGGTGAGGGAGGGAATTCAGTCCCTTGCGAGGGAAGATATAGGGACTGACGAGGTAGAGTCACTGTGGATTGAGTTGAGGAATTGTAAAGGCAAGAAGACACTAATTGGTGTTATCTACAGACCCCAAAATAGTAGCCCGGATGTAGGGTGTAAGTTGCAGCAGGAGTTAAAACTGGCATGTAACAAAGGTAATGTCACTGTGGTGATGGAGGATTTTAATATGCAGGTAGCCTGGGAAAATCAGGTTGGTTCAGAACCCCAAGAAAGAGAGTTTGTAGAATGCCTCCGAGATGGATTCTTAGAGCAGCATGTAATGGAGCCGACCAGAGAAAAGGCAATTCTGGATTTAGTGTTGTCCAATGAACCAGATATGATAAGAGAACTCGAGGTAAAGGAACCGCTTGGAGGTAGTGATCATAATATGATTAGTTTTAATCTGCAATTTGAGAAGGAGAAGGTTAAATCGGAAGTGGCAGTGATGCAGTTGAACAAAGGGGACTATGAAGGCATGAGAGGGGAGCTGGCCAAGGTAGGCTGGAAAGGGATCCTAGCAGGAATGATGGTGGAACAGCAATGGCAGGAATTTCTGGGCATAATCCGGAAGACGCAGGATCATTTCATTCCAAAAAGGAAGAAAGATTCTAAGGGGAGTAGGAGGCAACCGTGGCTGACAAGAGGAGTTCGGGATGGAATAAAACTAAAAGAAAAGATGTATAACACAGCAAAGAGTAGCCGGAAGCCAGAGGATTGGGAAACTTTCATAGGACAACAGAAGGAAACAAAACGGGCAATACGGGCTGAAAAGATGAAGTACGAAGGGAAGCTGGCCAGGAATATAAAGAAGGACAGTAAAAGCTTCTTTAGATATGTTAGGGGAAAAAGAGTAGCAAAGTCAATTGTGGGTCCCTTGAAGGCAGACATGGGTGAAATTATTATGGGCAACAAGGAAATGGCAGAAGAGGTACTTCGGATCTGTCTTCACTTAGGAAGACACAAACAATCTCTCAGATGTACTGGAGGACAGAGGATCTAAGGGGGTAGAGGAACTGAAAGAAATTTTGGATAGCAGTAAAAGGATTAGTCCAAGTCATCATGGAATTATGAAAGGGAAATCATGCTTGACTAATCTTCTGGAATTTTTTGAGGATGTGACAAGTAAAATGGATGATGGGGTGCCAGTGGATATAGTGTATCTAGACTTTCAGAAAGCCTTTGATAAGGTCCCGCACGGGAGACTGGTGACTAAAATTAGAGCACATGGGTGTTGACATGGATATAAAATTGATTGGCAGACTGGAAGCAAAGAGTAGGAGTGAACGGGTCCTTTTCAGAATGGCAGGCAGTGGCGAGTGGAGAGCCGCAAGACTCGGTGTTGGGGCCGCAACTGTTTACCTTATATATTAATGATTTGGAAGAAGGAATTAGGAGCAACACTAGCAAGTTTGCAGATGACACAAAGCTGGGTGGCAGTGTGAACTGTGAAGAGGATGTTAGGAGGGTGCAGCGTGACCTGGACAGATTGAGTGAGTGGGCAGATGCGTGGCAGATGCAGTATAATATAGATAAATGTGAGGTTATCCACTTTGGCGGCAAAAACAAGGGGGCAGATTATTATCTCAATGGGGTTAGGTTAGGTGAGGGGGAGGTACACCGGTCACTGAAAGTTGGCTTACACGTACAGCTGGCAGTGAAGAAAGCTAATGGAATGTTGGCCTTCATACAAGGGGATTCAGGAGTAAGGTTCTTCTGCAGTTGTACAGGGCTCTGGTGAGACCACTTCTGGAGTATTGTGTACAGTTTTGGTCTCCTAATTTGAGGAAGGACATCCTTGTGATTGAGGCAGTGCAGCGTAGGTTCACGAAATTGATCCCTGGGATGGCGGGACTGTCATATGAGGATAGATTGAAAAGACTAGGCTTGTATTCACTGGAGTTTGGAAGGATGAGGGGGAATCTTATAGAAACATATAAAATTATAAAAGGACTGGACAAGCTAGATGCAGGAAAAATGTTCCCAATGTTGGGCGAGTCCAGAACCAGGGACCACAGTCTTAGAATAAAGGGGAGGTCATTTAAGACTGAGTTGAGAAAAAACTTTTCCACCCAGAGAGTTGTGAATTTGTGGAATTCCTCTCCTCAGCCTCCTCACCAAAGACTCTCGAGCCAAAGACTCTCACTTTTCTCACAGGGCACTTCCTTCACAAGACCGCTGCCTCACTGCTGCTCCCTAAGAGCCGTCTTGCTTATATTGAGTTATATAAGTTATATAAAGTTATATGGAAGCATACATAGCAGCAGGTCAATTATTTTACGTAATCATTATAAACATGTCCGAGACGCTACATCTTGAAAATATTTAGAAACATAGAAAATAGGTGCAGGAGTAGGCCATTCGGCCCTTCGAGCCTGCACCGCCATTCAATATGATCATGGCTGATCATCCAACTCAGTATCCTGTACCTGCCTTCTCTCCATACCCCCTGATCCCTTTAGCCACAAGGGCCACATCTAACTCCCTCTTAAATATAGCCAATGAACTGGCCTCAACTACCTTCTGTGTCAGAGAATTCCACAGATTCACCACTCTCTGTGTGAAAAATGTTTTTCTCATCTCGGTCCTAAAAGACTTTCCCCTTATCCTTAAACTGTGACCCCTTGTTCTGGACTTCCCCAACAATGGGAACAATCTTCCTGCATCTAGCCTGTCCAACCCCTTAAGAATTTTGTAAGTTTCTATAAGATCCCCCCTCAATCCTCTAAATTCTTGCGAGTACGTCGAGTTTATCCAGTCTTTCTTCATATGAAAGTCCTGCCATCCCAGGAATTAGTCTGGTGAACCTTCTCTGTACTCCCTCTATGGCAAGAATGTCCTTCCTCAGATTAGGAGACCAAAACTGTACGCAATACTCCAGGTGTGGTCTCACCAAGACCCTGTACAACTGCAGTAGAACCTCCCTGCTCCTATACTCAAATCCTTTTGCTGTGAATGTTAACATACCATTCGCTTTCTTCACTGCCTGCTGCACCTGCATGCATACTTTCAATGACTGGTGTACCATGACACCCAGGTCTCGTTGCATCTCCCCTTTTCCTAATCGGCCACCATTCAGATAATAGTCTACTTTCCTGTTCTTGCCACCAAAGTGGATAACCTCACATGTATCCACATTATACTGCATCTGCCATGCATTTGCCCACTCACCCAACCTATCCAAGTCACCTTGCAGCCTCCTAGCATCCTCCTCACAGCTAACACTGCCCCCCAGCTTAATGTCATCTGCAAACGTGGAGATGTTGCATTCAATTCCCTCATCCAAATCATTAATATATATTGTAAATAGCTGGGGTCCCAGCAGTGAGCCTTGCGGTACCCCTCTAGTTACTGCCCGCCATTCTGAAAAGGACCTGTTTACTCCTACTCTTTGACTTGTCTTGGCAGAAAAACCAGACCATTTTTCCAAGACATGGACACCATTCATTGATTTATTAGAAGGATAGTATGGCTCAACACAACTTTGGATTTAAATCTAATTACGGGTTGGGTGAGGTGGGTGGGGAGGGACGAAAGGCAGGTATACCAACACTTTTCTTTCTCTTTTTCTTTTTGTCCTTTTATTTTTTTCTATTCCTCTCTTCTTTCTTTCTTTTATCCACTCTTTGGCTACACGTTGGTAGTCTAGGGGTTCTAACTTTGTACATTTCACTGTTTCTCTTTCCTGCTTTTTCTCCTTTCTTCTAATTCAAAGCTAAAAAGTTAAAATTGAACCTGAACCATAACTGTGTTATTTTATATGCTGTTGGTTCTATTTTTGTACGTTTCCTTCGAATAAATATAAAATAAAAAATAAAAAAAAACTATTTTACGTAATCAGACATCAGCTTATTTTACTTAAACTCACGTGATTGTTAGTCGTTTAGCAGCACTTAATTAAATCATTTATCCAGTAAACAAGATACTAAACAAGTTAATTATTTCTACTTTAGCATCTTTGTATTCTTAATAAATAAATTTGTATCTTTGTACTCAACCTATAAACTGGTATGTAACATAGAAACATAGAAACATAGAAAATAGGTGCAGGAGTAGGCCATTCGGTCATTCAACATGATCATGGCTGATCATCCAACTCAGTATCCTGTACCTGCTTTCTCTCCATACCCCCTGATCCCGTTAGCCACAAGGGCCACATCTAACTCCCTCTTAAATATAGACAATGAACTGGCCTCAACTACATTCTGTGGCAGAGAATTCCAGAGATTCACCACTCTCTGTGTAAAAAATATTTTTCTCATCTCAGTCCTAAAAGATTTCCCCTTTATCCTTAAACTGTGACCCCTTGTTCTGGACTTGCCCAACATCGGGAACAATCTTCCTGCATCTAGCCTGTCCAACCCCTTAAGAATTTTGTAAGTTTCTATAAGATCCCCCCTCAATCTTCTATAATAGTAAACATTATATTATGGTGTGTAACCTTCAACTGTAGCTGGAAAATAAGGGTGGCGAAATAGAGTGAGTTAGAGTGACAGCTGGGAGATTAGAGTGATAGTTGGAATTTAAGGGTGGCAAAAGAAGGAGAGATATGAGGGGTGGTGTAAGAATCTAGATGTTAGATAAGACTGAAGCAAGGTCAGAAGTTAATGGTGGCGAGACAGAGAATGTCAGAATAGAAGATGGATTGATGCGAGAGGAGTATGGAGCATGCAAGATAAGGTAGAGGAGATATGACTGTAAAACTAATAAAAAAGCAGCCTGTTGCGGTGATCTGTAAGCAGTCGGAGAGCGGACAGGCGGGCGGGTGTCTTCCCTGAGTGTTCCAGCCGATGTTTGCAAATAAAGGCTTTTCGTCTTGAAGAATTCTCCGTGTCTGTGTCATCTTATCCAACTCTGAATCTTGTAACCACAACACAGCAGGCCGGCGGTCGGAGCCTTTCTTCTGGCTCCACCATGTTAGAAGTCCGCGCGGGGGAGAGCGAGATGCGACCAGGAGAAAAGACGCATCTCTGTCCAAGTGGGTGACTGGAAACGCTTTCCCCCCCATTCCCCCTTTTAAGGGTCAACAAACACTCCACATGGACTGCCAGTACCTAACATGGCCGCCCTGGGCATCGCTCCCTTTTACTTCAATGGAAGTGCCAGCAGTCAAGATGGCCGCCTCCCTTGGATTCACCTACCATTGACTTCAATGGAAGTGCCTTGACCAAAGATGGCCGCCCCCTGGCTTCACTCCCAATGACGTCAATGGCCGGCTGCCAGTAGCTAAAATGGCAGGGGGGGGGAGAAAACTGCACACAAAACTCTCCTTCCATCCTCTCCCTCCCCCCCCCACCTCTCTCTCTCCCTCCCTCCCCCACCTCTCTCTCTCCCTCCCACCCCTCTCTCTCTCTTTCTCTCTCCTTCCACCCCTCTCTCTCCCTTTCCCTCCCTCTCCCTCACCTCATCTCTCAGATTCAGATTCAACTTTATTGTCATTGTGCAGTGTACAGTACAGAGACAACAAAATGCAGTTAGCATCTCCCTAGAAGAGCGACATAAATATCAGCAATAAATAAATCTATTTACGTGCATACAGTCATAATATTTCTTCCTGGTGGGAGGAGTGTCCAGGGGGGGGTGATTGGCAGTCACCGAGGTACAATGTTGAGTAGTGTAACAGTCACAGGGAAGAAGCTGTTCCTGGACCTGCTGGTCCGGCAACGGAGAGACCCGTAGCGCCTCCCGGATGGTAGGAGGGTAAACAGTCTGTGGTTGGGGTGAGAGCAGTCCTTGGCGATGCTGAGCGCCCTTCGCAGACAACGCTTGCTTTGGACAGACTCAATGGAGGGGAGTGAGGAACCGGTGATGCGTTGGGCAATTTTCACCACCCTCTGCAGTGCTTTCCGGTCAGAGACAGAGCAGTTGCCATACCATACTGTGATACAGTTGGTAAGGATGCTCTCGATGGTGCAGCGGTAGAAGTTCACCAGAATCTGAGGAGACAGATGGACCTTCTTTAGTCTCCTCAGGAAGAAGAGACGCTGGTGAGCTTTCTTGACCAGAGTTGAGGCATTGTGGGTCCAAGAGAGGTCATCGGAGATGTTGACCCCCAGGAACCTGAAGTTGGAAACACGTTCCACCTCCGTCCCGTTAATGTGGATGGGGGTGTGCGTGCCGCCCCTAGACTTCCTGAAGTCTACAATGAGCTCCTTGGTCTTCTTGGAGTTAAGGGCCAGGTTGTTGTCAGCGCACCATGCCGCTAGGTGCTGGACCTCCTCCCTATAGGCCGACTCATCGTTGTTGCTGATGAGGCCAATCACCGTTGTATCATCTGCATACTTGATGATGGTGTTAGTACCATGTACAGGTGTGCAGTCGTAGGTGAAGAGGGAGTAGAGGAGGGGGCTCAGCACACAGCCCTGTGGAACGCCGGTGTTCATGGTGAGGGTTGAAGAAGTGTGCTTGTCTAACCTAACAGACTGTGGTCTGTTGGTTAGAAAGTCCAGTATCCAGTTGCAGAGGGAGGGGTCGATGCCCAGGTCACCGAGTTTGGTGATCAGTTTAGAGGGTATGATGGTGTTGAATGCTGAGCTGTAATCGATGAACAGCATTCTTACGTAAGTGTCTCTGTTGTCGAGGTGGGAGAGGGCGGAGTGAAGTGCCGTTGAGATGGCATCCTCCGTACTCCTGTCCTTGCGGTAGGCAAACTGATAGGGATCCAATGTGGGGGGTAGGCAGCCTTTCAGGTGTGCCAGGACCAGCCTCTCGAAGCACTTGGTGATGATGGGAGTAAGTGCAACTGGGCGGAAGTCATTGAGGCTCGCCGCAGTGGAGTGTTTTGGCACCGGCACGATGGAGGTGGTTTTAAGGCACGTGGGGACAACTGCTTCGGCAAGTGACAGGTTGAAGATGTCAGTCCAGACGTCTGTCAGCTGTGCAGCACCGGCCCTGAGGACGCGCCCGGGGATGCCGTCAGGGCCAGCAGCCTTACGTGCATTAGTCCTACTCAGTGCCACGTACACGTCGTAGAGGGTGAGTATGAGGGGCTGGTGATCGGCAGGGAGCACCGCCTTGATGGCCATCTCTAGATTGTCCCTATCGAAGCGGCCGTAGAAGTGGTTAAGCTCCTCAAGGAAGGAGGCGTTGCTGGATGTGGGGGTGGTGTTGGTGGGTCTCAAGTCCGTGATGGCCTGGATGCCTTGCCACATGCGTCGGGGGTCGGAGTTGTTGTTGAAGTTCTCCTCAATCCTGAGCTTATGGCAGTGCTTGGCCTTCTTTATGCCCCTCTTCAGGTTAGCCCTGGATGAACTGTAGGCTCGGGCATCGCCTGACCTGAAAGCGGTGTCCCGTGCTTTCAGCAGCAGCCTGACATCACTGTTCCTCCATGGCTTCTGATTCGGGAATATGGTCACCCGTTTGAGGGAGGTGACACTGTTGATGGTGGAGTTTATAATGTCCAGAACAGAGGATGTATAGGAGTCAATGTCCGTGTGGGAGTCAAGGGTGGCCTGGGCTGCAAACGCCTTCCAGTCAGTGTTTCCAAAACACTGCTGAAGTGTGGAGTCCGCCTCCTCTGACCAGACTTTAACTGTCTGATGAGTGGGGAGTACTTTGGGAGCAGGAACAATGAGAGGTGATCAGACTGTCCAAGGTGGGGGAGGGGGACGGCTTTGTAAGCTTCAGCCATGTTAGTGTAGACTTTGTCCAGTGTCTTGTCTTCTCTAGTGGAGACATGTTGGTGGAATTTGGGGATTACAGTCTTCAGGTTGGAGTGATTGAAGTCACCTGCAACAATGAAGGCTGCCTCTGGGTTGTGAGTCTGTTATTTGCTAATGGCAGTATGCAGATCTTTCATTGCAAGCTTGGCATTAGCATCAGGAGGAATATAGGCTGCAGTCACAACAGTGGAGGTAAACTCTCTGGGCAGATAGAACGGTCTGCATCTAACCAAGAGGAACTCTAGGTTAGCTGAGCAGTGACTCTCGATGATGGTGGTGTCCGTGCACCATGCTTTATTTACATAAATGCACAGACCTCCACCTCTGGTCTTACCGGAGTCTGTTGTCCTGTCCGCTCGGAGTAAATGATTTGTTAACCCGGATTAAGGAAGGAACTTGATTAGATTTCTTCTCACGATGCGGACAAGACTAACTGCTGAGCTGATGATGAGGTGCCCTTTCTGATTCCATCCAGATTGTTTGCTTAGAAATCAATTGTTTAGGATGTGGGCCTCACTGCTCAGGCTTCCATTTTTAGCCCATGAGGATGTGAACATCCTTACGTAGCCAGTGAATGATGCTCCCACAATGCTCTTAATAGGAATGAAGGAACAGCAATGGATTTCCAAGTCATGACTGGAGAAGCACCCACAGCATGTGGTGATCCCATGGGCCTGTTGCCATTGTCTTTCTTGGTTGATGGGATCACTGATATGAGAGGTGTTATTGAAGTAGCCTTGGCAATGAACATTGAGACACCTTGCAGTGGTTGATTGAGACCGAGATCACTGTACACAAGTGGTGGAAACAAAGAAGATTACAGTAGTAGATGGGGACATGCTATGTCCTGGATGATGTTGTGCTTCTTCAGTATCACCGGAGTAACATTCATCAAGGCATTGCACCCTCCTGAATTGGGCCTTGCCGCTGATGGAGAGGTTTTGTGGTGTCAGGAATTGCTTGCCCCATGATAACAAGAAATGAATCACCTTTCCTTTATCGATACTGCTTCTTAATGCTGCAACTCCCTACCTAGTATAACTGTGGGAGTACTTTCACCGGAAGGAATGGAAATGTTTAGGAAAGCAATCTACCACTGTCTTGAGTACAATTAACAATGGGGGGAAACCACTAACCTTGACAGTGATGCTCAAATTGTCGAGAATAACTGAATGAGTAAAGAAATGCTTCACAAGTAAAATCAAGTACACCTGGATTAATGATATTCAAATACTTACAAATACTTTATAATTTTGGAGGTTCCACAACACTTGTAAAGGGAGCAGTGTCAATACAACCTCTTCTCAATCTCTCTTAAATCCCCACTATCCATCTTCCTAACAATCTCAACCTTTTTTAAACTTTTGTCAAAATCCACACAGTTTAAAATTAGCCAGGTTTCTCCTCTCCCTCATGTGACTAACCTCATGTTCCCATATCTCACCTGACATAGAAACAGAGAAACATAGACAATAGGTGCAGGAGTAGTCCATTTGGCCCTTCGAGCCAGCACCGCCATTCATTGTGATCATGGCTGATCATCCACAATCAGTAGCCTGTGCCTGCCTTCTCCCCATATCCTTTGATTCCGCTAGCCCCTAGACCTCTATCTAACTCTCTTTTAAATTCATCCAGTAAAATGCCATCTACTGTCTTCTGTGACTGAAATCCTAACGGGAATCCCAAAATTCCCAGCTGCTCCACACTGCTGCTGTCTCCTTTGCCTGAATCCCACATTCATAGAAACATAGAACATTGGTGCAGGAGTAGGCCATTCGGCCCTTCGAGCCAGCACTGCCATTCAATATGATCATGGCTGATCATCCAGAATCAGTACTGCGTTCCTGCTTTCTCCCCATACCCCTTGATTCAGTTAGCCCTAAGAGCTAAATCTAATTCTCTGTTGAAAACGTCCAGTGAATTGGCCTCCACTGCCTTCAGTGGCAGAGAATTTCACAGATTCACAACTCTCTGAGTGAAAAGGTTTTTTCTCATCTCACTTTTAAATGGCCTCCCCTTTATTTTAGACTGTGGAAAAAAAACTGCAGAAGGACCTCTTTACTCCTATACTCAAATCTTCTCATTATGAAGGCCAACATGCCATTAGCTTTCTTCACTGCCTGCTGTACCTGCATGTTTACTTTCATTGACTGTGTACAAGGACACCCAGGTCTCATTGTGCTTCTCTTTTTCCCAATCTGACACCAGTGAGATAATAATCCGCCTCCTCATTCTTGCCACCATAGTGGATACTCTCACATTTATCTACATTGCATCTGCCATGCATCTGCCACTCACTCAACCTGTAACATCCTCTTTGCAGTTTATACTGCCACCCAGCTTTGTGTCATCTGCAAATTTGCTAGTGCTACTTTAAATTCCATCATCTAAATCATGAATATATATTGTAAATAGTTGACTACATCACTGATGTAGAGCCCAAGCGATTGAAGGCAGAATCCTTTCTTGCAGACATGTCACAAGTCAAGTCAACTCACATTTGTTTATATAGCACATTTAAAAAACAACTCTCATTGGCCAATGTGCTTTACATTTGTTATAAGAATAGCATAAACAAAACAAACTACATACATATATACATGTAGCCCTCACTCAGAGGACGTCAGGAAAGGCTTGGGAGTATAGCTAAGTTTTTAGTCTTGACTTAAAAGAGTCGATGGAGGGGGCAGTTCTGATGGGAAAGGGGATGCTGTTCCACAGTCTAGGGGCTGCAACCGCAAAGGCGCGGTCGCCCCTGAGCTTATGCCTAGACCGTGGGATATTCAGCAACCCCAAGTCGGCCGATCTGAGGGGCCTGGAGGTAGAGTGGTGGGTGAGAAGACTTTTTATGTAGGTGGGGGCAAGCCCATTGAGGGCTTTATACACATGGAGGAGGATCTTGAAGTTTATACGGAACCGCACAGGGAGCCAGTGGAGAGAGGCCAGTTTCGGGGTGAGGTGGACCCTTTTTCGGGTGCCCGTCAGGAGTCTCGCTGCGGCGTTTTGGACCAGTTGCAGGTGGGACAGGGAAGATTGGCTAATGCCAGTGTAAAGGGAGTCGCAGTAATCTAGGCGGGAGGAGATGAATGTGTGGATGATCTTTTCGAGGTCATCAAACTGGAGGATTTTTTTTATTTTAGCTATCGTCGGACATAGACATCCCGAAGAGAGTTGCACTGATCACTAACTCCCACATGCTGCAGTATGGACAAATACTGTAGCTTCCCTTGCCATCTCCAGCCGAGTTTGTTTATATTTTCATAGCCCGTATACAATTCGGAGATTAATGATCAATGATCAAGCAGATTGTATTTAGAAAATGTATCATATTCTTGAGCACTTTCACATTTTATAAAACCATTTGTCAGGATTGAACAGAATTATAACAGTTTAAGGGTCTATTTGTGCCACTCCGCTAACGTGACCAAGCATTTCTGGGTGTGGATTGTGCTTGCAGAAATGGAACGTATTTTCTGGATCGGACACACGAAAATTGTGGCCATTCCGCATGCATATTTGTTTACTGAGATACTGGGAGCAATTTATCCACCAGTTTGCAAAGAGTATTACCTTGGGAAAGCACAGCTCAATGAGAAACTAATAGAGAGACTATAGAGACGACGGTGTCGAGTTCTGGTGATTCAATATGAAGAGGGCTTGATTCTCGATCTGGAAATATGAATCCAAATCCTGCTTTGGAATCTGGGGAATTGAAATAAAAATGAATAATTAATTCATGAATTAAGTTCCAGATTCAATGATGTTGACTGTGAAGGCACCAGATTGCTGGCAAACCCACCTGGATCACAATGCCCTTCTGGTGAGGAAAACTCACCTGATTTGACATCCACGTGATTCCAGGCCTATAGCAATGTGGTTGGCTCTTAACTGTCCTGTGAGATGGTCCCGCCGTCCACTATGTTCAGGGGGCAATTAGGGATGGGCAATAAATACTGGCTTTGTAGCAACCTCACATCCCAGGTATGAGAACTAAATGTCAGCAAGGGCTTTGTGTGGAAAACTGGCAGAGTGAAATAGAATATATTTTGCAAATGATGTTTGTTCAGTGGGACTTTGCCATCAATAGATTTCTGAGAAAGAACAGTAACTGTTGCAAAAGCTAAGAAAGTTTGGCTGTACACTGTTATGTTAGAAGCAAAGAGCAAATAATGATTGAGCTGATATGTGGATTGGCATAAACTGTGCGGTCAATTTTTCATCTTTGTATGAAATCGACAGTTCAAAGAAAACAACGCCAAATATCAGAAGAGTTTCAAAACTGCTTTTATCCAAATTCTATCCAAACTCATTGGAATATCACTGACCCCAAAACATGCCTCGGAGCAGCTCAGTTGGACACACTTAAATTAATAAAGATAATGCTTTCAGGAATATTGCCCAATATATTTTTAAGGGAAATAAAAGCCACATACTTTTGCAATAGTTAAATGCTTCAGTTTCTCACATGAACCCATTGCCATGGTGACTGAGGTCCACCATTCAATGCTTGAACCCCACTCCTCCCCCTGCTGCTCCCTGCCTTTCTGCAGCCCCAAATCCAGTCCCACTTCAATGCAATGACACATTTTAGAGATTGTTCGACAAAGTTATTCTTTAAGTTATTATGTGGTAAGCAATCATTAGTACAAATGAAAACCAGTTTTCAAATGTAATTCAAATGTAGGCTACATGCAATAATCAGTTTTGAATTGAAAAGGGTAGTTTTGTAAACAAACTGTGCTGTCCGCAGAGCACAAGTTACAGCCCCACAGCAGGAGACTGCTCGGGAGAGTTGGTTTGTAAACCAACTTGTCCATGAGATGTTTTGAGATTTTAGCCTGTTCCTGCCTTCTCCCCATATCCCTTGATTCCGCTAGCCCCTAAAGCTCTATTTAACTCTCTTTAAAATTCATCCTGTAAAATGGCATCTACTGTCTTCTGTGACTGAAATCCGAACGGGAACCCCAAAATTCCCGGCTGCTCCACACTGCTGCTGTCTCCGTTGCCTGAATCCCACATTCATAGAAACATGGAACATTGGTGCAGGAGTAGGCCATTCGGCCCTTCGAGCCAGCACTGCCATTCAATATGATCAAGGCTGATCATCCAGAATCAGTACCGCGTTCCTGCTTTCTCCCCATACCCCTTGATTCAGTTAGCTCCAAGAGCTAAATCTAACTCTCTGTTGAAAACGTCCAGTGAATTGGCCTCCACTGCCTTAAGTGGCAGAGAATTTCACAGATTCACAACTCTCTGGGTGGAAAGGTTTTTTCTCATCTCAGTTTTAAATGGCCTCCCCTTTATTTTTAGACTGTGGAAAAAAACTGCAGAAGGACCTCTTTACTCCTATACTCAAATCTTCTCATTATGAAGGCCAACAAGCCATTAGCTTTCTTCACTACCTGCTGTACCTGCATGTTCTTAGTTCTTTTTCACACAGAGGGTTGTGAATATGTAGAATTCTCTGCCTCAGAGGGTTGTGGAGGCCGGTTCGCTGGGTGCTTTCAAGAGCTAGATAGGGCTCTTGAAGATTGTAGAGTCAGGGGATATGGGGAGAAGGCAGCAACAGGGTACTGATTGCGGATGATCAGCCATGATCACATTGAATGGCGGTGCTGGCTTGAAGGGCCGAATGGCCTACTCCTGCACCTATTGTCTATAAAGGGTAGTAGGTATATGTGATGAGCTGCCAGAGGAGGTAGTTGAAGCAAGTACTAACATTGCAATTAAAAGACACTTGAACAGGTTCATGGAAAGGAAAGGTTTCGAGGGATATGGGGCAAATGGAACTAAGTTTGATGAGGAAACTAGGTCAGCATGGACGTGTTGCAGCGGTTTCTGTGCTGTACGACTCTGTGGTTCCATGACTCTGACTAAGTCCTGATAGCTGTGTGAGAGCATCTTCACCAAAAGTATTGCATAACTTCAAGAAGGCAGCTCACCACCATCTTCTCCAAGGTAGTTAGGGATGGATAATAAATATTGACTTTGATGCTGATATTAGTAAAAACTAATTGGAATAAATCTTCTCCTTTGCACCATACTGTAGATTATCTGCCACAATTTATCCCAATCACTGACAAACACAGATACTTGAGCTTCTCTGTCCTTTAGTTACTATCCTTATAATAAATGCATCCTCAGCACACACAGATATGTTCTGTTCTCATGTATTAAAAAAAAATTACACAAATAGAATTATAAGGAATTACTTTTAAATGTAAAAGGTAAATAGAGAAGTTGTATCTAAAGATAACATCTGCGTAAAAGAGGAAGGATCTGTGTTAGGCCATGTTTACACTTGTTTAGAATGTGGGCCTCACTGCTCAGGCTTCCATTTTTAGCCCATGAGGATGTGAACATCTTTACGTAGCCAGTGAATGATGCTCCCACAATGCTCTTGATAGGAATGAAGGAACAGCAATGGATTTCCAAGTCATGACTGGAGAGGCACCCACAGCATGTGGTGATCCCATGGGCCTGTTGCCATTGTCTTTCTTGGTTGATGGGATCACTGATATGAGAGGTGTTATTGAAGTAGCCTTGGCAATGAACATTGAGACACCTTGCGGTGGTTGATTGAGACCGAGATCACTGTACACAAGCGGTGGAAACAAAGAAGATTACAGTAGTAGATGGGGACATGCTATGTCCTGGATGATGTTGTGCTTCTTCAGTATCACTGGAGTAACATTCATCGAGGCATTGCACCCTCCTGAATTGGGCCTTGCCGCTGATGGAGAGGTTTTGTGGTGTCAGGAATTGCTTGCCCCATGATAACAAGAAATGAATCACCTTTCCTTTATCGATACTGCTTCTTAATACTCCAACTCCCTACCTAGTATAACTGTGGGAGTACTTTCACCGGAAGGAATGGAAAGGTTTAGGAAAGCAATCTACCACTGTCTTGAGTACAATTAACAATAGGGGGAAACCACTAACCTTGACAGTGATGCTCAAATTGTCGAGAATAACTGAATGACCTGTGTGACCTGTACAGAAAGGACGGGTTGCACTTGAACCCGAGGGGAACCAATATCCTGGCGGGGAGATTTGCAAAGGCTACTGGGGAGACTTTAAACTAGAACGGTTGGGGGGAGGGACTCAAATAGAGAAAGATAGTAGAAAATGTGGGAGGCAGGAGGCAGAGAAGGGAAGCACTCGGACCCAAAATGTAGGGGAGAAAGAAGAAAAAGATAATAAACAGAGAATAATTGGTGGTGGGTTTTTTAAATGTGTATATTTTAATGCTAGGAGCATTGTAAGAAAGGTGGATGAGCTTAGAGTCTGGATTGACACCTGGAAGTATGATGTTGTGGCGATCAGTGAAACATGGTTGCAGGAGGGCTGTGATTGGAAACTAAATATTCCAGGATTTCATTGCTTCAGGGGTGATAGAATTGGAGGGGCAAGAGGTGGGGGTGTTGCATTGCTTGTCAAGGAAGATATTACAGCAGTGCTTTGGCAGGATAGATTAGAGGGCTCGTCTAGGGAGGCTATTTGGGTGGAGCTGAGAAATGGGAAAGGTGTAGCAACACTTATAGGGGTGTATTATAGACCGCCAAATGGGGAGCGAGAATTCGAAGAGCAAATATGTAAGGAGATAGCAGATATTAGTAGTAAGCACAAGGTAGTCATTGTGGGAGATTTCAATTTTCCACACATAGACTGGGAAACACATTCTGTAAAAGGGCTGGATTGTTTGGAGTTTGTAAAATGTGTGCAGGATATTTTTTTGCAGCAATACATAGAGGTACCTACTAGAGAAGGGGCAGTGCTGGACCTCCTGTTAGGAAATGAGACAGGGCAGGTGGCGGAGGTAAGCGTTGGGGAGCACTTCGGGTCCAGTGATCACAATACCATTAGTTTCAATATAATTATGGAGAGGGTCAGAACTGGACCCAGGGTTGAGATTTTTGATTGGAGAAAGGCTAACTTTGAGGAGATGCGAAAGGATTTAAAAGGAGTGAATTGGGACATGTTGTTTTATGGGAAGGATGTAGAGGCGAAATGGAGGACATTTAAGGGTGAAATTTTAAGAGTACAGAATATTTATGTCCCTGTTCGGTTGAAAGGAAATAGTAAAAATTGGACAGCCATGGTTTTCAAGGGAAATTGGACGGTTCGGAAAAAGAGAGAGATCTACAATATTTATAGCAGCATGGAGTAAATGAGGTGCTTGAGGAGTATAAAGAATGTAAAAAGAATATTAATAAAGAAATTAGAAAAGCTAAAAGAAGATATGAGGTTGCTTTGGCAAGTAAGGTGAAAATAAATCCAAAGGGTTTCTACAGCTATATTAATAGCAAAAGGATAACAAGGAATAAAATTGGTCCATTAGAGAGTCAGAGTGGACAGCTATCTGCAGAGCCAAAAGAGATGGGGGAGATATTGAACAATTTCTTTTCTTCGGTATTCACCAAGGAGAAGGATATGGAATTATGTGAGGTAAGGGAAACAAGCAGAGTAGCAATGAAAACTATGAGATTCAAAGAAGAGGAGGTGCGGACACTTTTGAAAAATATGAAAACGGATAAGTCTCCAGGTCCTGACAGGATATTCCCGAGGACATTGAGGGAAGTTAGTGTAGAAATAGCACGGGCTATGACAGAAATATTTCAAATGTCATTAGAAACGGGAATAGTGCCAGAGGATTGGCGAACTGCGCATGTTGTTCCGTTATTTAAAAGGGTTCTAAGAGTAAACCTAGCAATTATAGACCTGTTAGTTTGACGTCAGTTGTGGGCAAATTAATGGAAAGGATACTTAGAGATAATATATATAAGCATCTGGATAAGCAGGGTCTGATTAGGAACAGTCAACATGGATTTGTGCCTGGAAGGTCATGTTTGACTAATCTTCTAGAATTTTTCGAAGAGGTTACTAGGGAAATTGATGAGGGTAAAGCAGTGGATGTTGTCTATATGGACTTCAGTAAGGTTTTTGACAAGGTTCCTCATGGAAGGTTGGTTAAGAAGATTAAATTGTTGGGTATTAATGGTGGAGTAGCAAGATGGATTCAACAGTGGCTGACTGGGAGATGCCAGAGAGTAATGGTGGATGGCTGTTTGTCAGGTTGGAGGCCGGTGACTAGTGGGGTGCCTCAGGGGTCTGTGTTGGGTCCACTGTTGTTTGTCATGTACATCAATGATCTGGATGATGGTGTGGAAAATTGGATTAGTAAGTATGCAGATGATACTAAGATAGGTGGGGTGGTGGATAATGAGGTAGATTTTCAAAGTCTACAGAGAGATTTAGGCCATTTGGAAGAGTGGGCTGAAAGATGGCAGATGGAGTTTAATGCTGATAAATGTGAGGTACTACATCTCGGCAGGACAAATCAAAATAGGACGTACATGGTAAATGGTAGAGATTGAGGAATGCAGTTGAACAGAGGGATCTAGGAATAACTGTACATAGTTCCCTGAAGGTGGAATCTCATGTAGATAGTTTGGTAAAGAAAGCTTTTGGTGTGCTGGCCTTTATAAATCAGAGCATTGAATATAGAAGTTGGGATGTAATGTTAAAATTGTACAAGGCATTGGTGAGGCCAATTCTGGAGTATGGAGTACAATTTTGGTCGCCTAATTATAGGTAGGATGTCAACAAAATAGAGAGAGTACAGAGGAGATTTACTAGAATGTTGCCTGGGTTTCAGCAACTAAGTTACAGAGAAAGGTTGAACAAGTTAGGTCTTTATTCTTTGGAGCGCAGAAGGTTAAGAGGGGACTTGATAGAGGTCTTTAAAATTATGAGTGGATTAGACAGAGTTGACATGGATAAGCTTTTTCCATTGAGAGTAGGGAAGATTCAAACAAGGGGACATGACTTGAGAATTAAGGGACAGAAGTTTAGGGGTAACATTAGGGGGAACTTCTTTACTCAGAGAGTGGTAGCTGTGTGGAATTAGCTTCCAGTGGAAGTGGTGGGGGCAGGTTTGATTTTATCCTTTAAAAATAGATTGGATGGGTATATGGACGGGAAAGGAATGGAGGGTTATGGTCTGAGTGCAGGTAGATGGGACTAGGGGGAAGTATTTATTTTATTTATTTAAAAAATAAAAAATAAAAAAAAATGTTTGGCACGGACTTGAAGGGCCGAGATGGCCTGTTTCCGTGCTGTAATGGTTATATGGTTATAATGAGTAAAGAAATGCTTCAAAAGTAAAATCAAGTACACCTGGATTAATGATATTCAAATACTTACAAATACTTTATAATTTTGGAGGTACCACAACACTTGTAAAGGGAGCAGTGTCAATAGAACCTCTTCTCAATCTCTCTTAAATCCCCACTACCCAGCTTCCTCACAATCTCAACCTTTTCTTTACTTTTGTCAAAATCCACAGAGTGCAATTGTTAAGTTTAAAATTATCCAAGAGTCTCCTCTCCCTCTAGTGACTAACCTCATGTTCCCATATCTCACCTAACATAGAAACAGAGAAACATAGACAATAGGTGCAGGAGTAGGCCATTCGGCCCTTCGAGCCAGCACTCTCATGCAATATGATCATGGCTGATCATCCAGAATCAGTACCCCGTTCCTGCTTTCTCCCCATACCCCTTGATTTCATTAGTCCGAAGAGCTAAATCTAACTCTCTCTTGAAAACATCCAGTGAATTGTCCTCCACTGCCTTCAGTGGCAGAGAATTTCACAGATTCATAACTCTCTGGGTGAAAAAGTATTTTCTCATCCCCTTATTTTTAGACTGCGGAAAAAAAACTGCAGAAGGAACTCTTTACTCCTATACTCAAATCTTCTCATTATGAAGGCCAACATTGCATTAGCTTTCTTCACTGCCTGCTGTACCTGCATGTTTACTTTCATTGACTGTGTACAAGGACACCCAAGTCTCATTGCGCTTCTCTTTTTCCTAACTGACACCATTGAGATAATAATCTGCCTCCTTGTTCTTGCCACTATAGTGGATACTCTCACATTTATCTACATTATACTGCATCTGCCATGCATCTGCCACTCACTCAACCTGTAACATCCTCTTCGCAATTCATACTGCCACCCAGCTTTGTGTCATCTGCTAATTTGCTAGTGCTACTTTTAATTCCATCATCTAAATCATGAATATATGTTGTAAATAGTTGAGTACATCACTGATGTAGAGCCCAAGTGATTGAAGGCCATTCCGCATGCATATTTGTTTACTGAGACACTGGGAGCAATTTATCCACCAGTTTGCAAAGAGTATTACCTTGGGAAAGCACAGCGCAATGAGAAACTAATAGACTATAGAGACGACGGTGTCGAGTTCTGGTGATTCAATATGAAGAGGGCTTGATTCTCGATCTGGAAATATGAATCCAAATCCTGCTTTGAAATCTGGGGAATTGAAATAAAAATGAATAATTAATTCATGAATTATGTTCCAGATTCAGTGATGTTGACTGTGAAGGCACCAGATTGCTGGCAAACCCACCTGGATCACAATGCCCTTCTGGTGAGGAAAACTCACCTGATTTGACATCCACGTGATTCCAGGCCTATAGCAATGTGGTTGGCTCTTAACTGTCCTGTGAGATGGTCCCGCCCTCCACTATGTTCAGGGGGCAATTAGGCATGGGCAATAATTACTGGCTTTGAAGCAACCTCACATCCCATGTATGAGAACTAAATGTCAGCAAGGGCTTTGTGCGGAAAACTGGCAGAGTGAAATAGAATATATTTTGCAAATGATGTTTGTTCAGTGGGACTTTGCCACCAATAGATTTCTGAGAAAGAACGGTAACTGTTGCAAAAGCTAAGAAAGTTTGGCTGTACACTGTTATGTTAGAAGCAAAGAGCAAATAATGATTGAGCTGAAATGTGGATTGGTATAAACTGTGCGGTCAATTTTTTCATCTTTGTATGAAATCGACAGTTCAAAGAAAACAAAGCCAAATATCAGAAGAGTTTCAAAACTGCTTTTATCCAAATTCTATCCAAACTCATTGGAATATCACTGACCCCAAAACATGCCTCGGAGCAGCTCAGTTGGACACACTTAAATTAATAAAGATAATGCTTTCAGGAATATTACCCAACATATTTTTAAGGGAAATAAAAGCCACATACTTTTGCAATAGTTAAATGCTTCAGTTTCTCACATGAACCCATTGCCATGGTGACTGAGGTCCACCATTCAATGCTTGAACCCCACTCCTCCCCTTACTGCTCCCTGCCTTTCTGCTGCCCCAACTCCAGTCCCAGTTCAATGCAATGACACATTTTAGAGATTGTTCGACAAAGTTATTCTTTAAGTTATTATGTGGTAAGCAAGCATTAGTACAAATGAAAACCAGTCTTCAAATGTAATTCAAATGTAGGCTACATGCAGTAATCAGTTTTGAATTGAAAAGGATAGTTTTGTAAACAAACTGTGCTGTCTGCAGAGCACAAGTTACAGCCCCACAGCAGGAGACTGCTCGGGAGAGTTGGTTTGTAAACCAACTTGACCATGAGATGTTTCATCCTTCTACTTCTCTTCTTGCGTATGGCATGCACAGCCTAAAGTTGGAGGACAACGTTCTATTTGATCTAATTTGATTGATGTTTCAGCCAAAAGTAAGACAATGTGCATCAAACCTAGCATCAGCCAATTATACTTTGGAGTCACATTAGTGACTACGTGAAGAGCCCGTCCAGCATGCATGCGCGACATTAGCGTTCACTCAGTGCAACAGCGACGACCGGGAGTACAGGCGCTCCCGCTACAAGTTTAAACAGCGGACCATCAGTTAAGTCTTACTCTGAGGTCGTAATCAGCAAGCTGTGCTCTGCTCTGTATTCCAGGGAAACTGGGGGAAATGAGTAAAGCACGGCAAAGGAAGGAAACCGCCCCCCGTTCGAATCCAACAGAATGGGAGTGTCCCATCAGTGGGGGGTGAGAGGCGGCACCTGGACCGCATATGCTGTGGTCCACCCTCATCGAGACCGAGCCGAGCCCAGTACCGCTAGCATAGCCTGATGAACAGCAGCAGGCTGGAGGCAAATCAAGGCAAAAAACATACCGGCCGGTTATGTCTCACACCGATGATGAGGACTCTCCACCTTAGAGCGGCAGAGCTAGCTGCCTGAGCTGCATGGAAAGGCTCATGGAGCAAATGCTCCAGCGAGACTTGCTTCGGGAGCTGGAGCAGTCTCGCCAAGGGAACTCAGGCACTCCCACATCAGTGCACTACAATACACTGGCCATCGCTTTCCCCTCGGCCGAGGGCAGCGTTGGCGACCAGGGCTGAGCTGGTCAGCAACAGGGGTCATTGGCTGAAGATGTCGGGAGTACGCTTGGGGTACAGGATCAGGAAGAGCTGCTGGGTGTGAAGATTCTCTATGTGGTTACACCACGAGCAGGGCGGCCATTGCAGCCAAATCTGGCGGCCAGCATTACCCATCTGTCCCTCAAACCCCTACAAAATCAGGGGGGGTATGTTGGACAGAGGATCCGGAGCCAGGAGCTAAAATTACACGTATCCTCAAGCTCCTCATAACAGGGATAACATCCGATGCTCGTTCCGTGGATGGGGTGGATATGACCACAAACCAGCAAGACACTCTGGCTCTGCTGTGCAACACCCAATATGAGATAAACAACCTCCGCAAGGAGAGAATAAGACCTGCCCTCAATCCCAGGTTTGCAGGACTGTGTAAAACACCGGCCTCAGAGCCGCAGATCCTGTTATTTGGAAGGACAAGTGAAAGACCTGGAGGAATAGTCCAAAGCATTTGGCCTAATGAGGGCAGGCCCCGGAACGAGCAGACCCACACAAAAAAACAGACGGCAGTACCCCACCGCGTCCACCAGTCGAGGTCAAATTTATGGAACTGGTGAAAGCTCGGGGTCCGCATACTATCCCCGAAAGCCTTTTTAGGCCAGGGCCCAGAGCGGACCCCATGGAAAATGCGCCACCCCCAATCAGCAGTACATCCAGCAGTACAACGACGGATGAACAAACGGAAGAAAGGAACACTACCATAACTATGGAGGTAGGTGGGTCTGGTTCCTACCAGCATGTAAAAGTTGGGGAACTGTACTAACAGGGGGGAGATGACACTTGTTCATTGAAGCATGGAGGTGTTTCACGAATGATAGTTATATACTTAACAGTATGCGGGGATACAAAATAGAGTTCATTCAAGAAAACATGCCACCAGTTCAGCACGTACCCCAAAGGGTCTTTACCCTCTCAGTCAAAGAGAAACTAGAGGCTCAAGCAGAACTGGTGAGGTTACTTACAAAGGGTGTCATTGAGAAATCCAAACATGAACCTTTGGAATTTGTCTCAAATATATTTACCAAAAGCAAAAAAGATGGTGGATGTCGCATCATCATTAGAATCAAATACACAGGACAAGATGTTAAGAAGTCCCTTGTGCCAATAGGTGGGGAGCATTTCACGACATTCGTTGATTGTTGAGAGTGGTAGACGCTCAACATCGGGGGGGGGGGGGTGGTAACCTTCAGGACAGTTGGGCACAGGACACATCATCAGTAGTGTACCCTTGCATCACTGGGTGTTTCGGCCTTTTAACACTATACACCCTCCACAAGGGCGGCCCTCAGCGCATGTCCCGTGTCAAACCGTCCCAAAGATTCACCCCGACATACTTGGGGCCCAGCATGGGTCTTTCCGCTTGAGCCAAATCCACCGGCTGCTTCTTTCAGCCGCCTCTGAGAGTGATCTTATGGTCTTCCACAGAGCTTGACCGTGGATTCCAAGTTCCTTCAGCAGTCTGATGGTAGATGACGCAACAAATCCTCTGCACCCACTTCAACTGGATAGACTTTGGTGTTCCAGCCACGCTGCGTTGCCTCTGCTGCAAGCTCTGCGTAGCGCAGCTTCTTACGCTCATAGGCCTCCTCAACAGAGTTCTCCCATGGAACTGTGAGCTCTATGATGTAAGCAGTCTTCTGTGAAGGGGACCAGAACACCAAGTCTGGCCTGAGGGTGGTGGAAGCAATTTCAGGTGGAAAAATTAGTTGTCGGCCGATGTCTGCCAGCATCCTCCAGTCACGGGCCCTGCATTGGCTTCCTTCTTCTGATCTGGTGGAAGGAAGTTTAGAAGTTTTCTGTCCTTCTCGGACAAAGGTTATTACCCTTAGGGGAGGGGGGTTGCTTGCTCTCGGAGGCAAGGAATTGGTCGCACACCGCCTGTTCTCAAGGGTTGATGCCAGGCTTTTTAGTACCTGATTATGCCGCCACGTGTATCTCCCTTGTGTGAGGCTGGTCTTGCAGCCTACCATGATGTGTTTGAGGGTTGCTGGAGTTGGGCAGATGGCACAGGTTGGATCCTCGCCGTACCACTGATGGAGGTTCTTTGGTGATGGAAGCACGTCATATGTCGCTCTGATGATGAAGCTGATCTTGCTTGCTTCCATTTCCCATAGTTCTTTCCAGCTGATCTTCCTCCGCTCCACACCTTCCCACTGCATCCATTGCCCCTGCTTGGCAAGAGAGACCGCCTTTGCACTTCTTGCGGCCTCCTCCTGTCGCCGCACCTCCTCAACCACCATCATCATTGACTTAACCTCACTAAATACCTTTGTTAAGTATGTACATTTCAAAATGGAAACATTTGTAACTGCCAAACAACTGATTTCCAAAGGATACTTTATGGCAAGCATTGATTTAAAAGATGCCTACTATTCAGTACCCATTCATAAGGGTCATCGCAGATACCTGAAATTTACCTGGATGGGGCAACTATGGCAGTATAAAGCGTTGCCTAATGGGTTGACATCAGCCCTAGACTATTTACCAAGATATTAAAACCAGCCTTGGCAACATTAAGAAAACAAAGACACAAAAGACTATCATAATATGCCTTCCGACTTACTAGATGAAGCAATGAAGACAAAGGCGGAATCAGCTAATCTAATATCGTACTTATATAATATCATTTTAAACATAGAAATACCCACAACAGAAGGAATTAGAAGAGACTGGGAACAAGAATTAGCTATAAAAATTTCAAAAGAGAGCTGGGATAACCACTTACTACAGGTGCATAAATGTTCGATCAACGTACGACATACGCTCATCCAATTCAAAACATTACATAGACTATATTATTCAAAAACTAAATTAAATAAAATCTTTCCTAATGTTTCACCAATCTGTGATAAATGTCTATGTCAAGAAGCTACCATAGCGCATTCTTTTGTTTTTTGTACAAAAATCCAAAAATTCTGGTATGAAATAATGGATCATTTTTGGAATATCGGAAGGTATCCCTGAATTAAACGTGTATCAGAAGAACTTATTCAATTACGGGCTAATAATGGGAAAAAGGCTTATACTTAAATTCTGGAAAAATGCGCCCACACCAACAATAAAAATGTGGACATCAAATATGTTGGAAACATTACATCTGGAAGAGATGAGATTCCTCTTAGCAGGGAAAGCAGACCAATTCCAAAAGACGTGGTCTACGTTTTTGGACCTATTACAAGCATGAGGTGCAATTGTAATTTAAAAAATAAATAAATAAAGAAATGGTATCAGGACCTGGTAATGGGAGGTAAAACAATAAAAACAGACTTGGTTGGTGGTTCCCTTTCTGCGATTGTTCCTACTCTCTTTTTCTTTCTTTTCTAGGAGCTACTTTCTTACTTTACTTCCTTCTCTAACTTCTTTTCTAAGGGGCTTTCTTTTCACAACACTCTCTTGCACCTCACGACTCTTGCGCACTTTCTTTACTTTTCTTACTTCTATCTTTCTCTTAAAGCTTAAAAAAATGAAGCGGTATAAAGAATGCATTAAGATATAAGTGTTGTGTATTACTGTAATTTACCGTACTTCTAATAAAAATAATTTAAAAAAAGAAAAGAAAACAAAGACATATTGTCATGGCATATCTTGATGATATCCTAATAGTAGGCAAAACCATGGAGTTGGCTAAATCAGCTGTATTAGCTACCAAACAATTGTTTGAAACCCTGGGTTTTGTCATACATCCAGATAAATCTAAGTTGACGCCATCCACAACTATGGACTATCTGGGATTCACAATTAACTCAGTCCACATGTCTGTAACGTTGCCAAAAGGTAAAGCAGCAGAATTGGCACAGACGTGCAACAATTTAATGGTAAGCAATCGACCAACCATCCGACAAGTGGCAAGAGTATTTGGCAAAATGGTAGCAGCATTTCCAGCTACACAATTTGGACCCCTGCACTATCAGCACCTACAAAGGGCAAAAGTACAGGCGTTGAAACGACATGCAGGTCACTTTGACCGAACCATGAAACTACCCATTGAAGCAATATCAGAGTTACAATGGGGATAGAACACATGATAGTTCCAGCCCTATCATCATCAATAACCCAACGTTAACTATACAAACAGATGCCAGTGCTCAAGGCTGGGGAGCAACTAATACCATATCCAGCACAGGTGGTAGATGGACTAACCTAGAATCATCTTTACTACAAACACTGGGCATAAATTATTTGGAAATGTTGGGTGCGTTTTATGGTTTAAAAGCATATTCTAGGAATATGCACCATTTGCACGTTCGTTTACAAATTGATAATATCACGGTGGTGGCCTATATTAACCATATGGGCGGAATAAAATCAATATCATGTGACCATTTGGTCAACACAATCTGGTAATGGTGGGTCGATAGACATATTTGGCTATCAGCAACTTACCTACCAGGTAAGCTAAATACAGTGCCAGGTCACGCAAATTCAATGATAAACACCGAATAGATGTTAAATCCTAGAGCTTTTGCTAAAATTACAAAGCAATATGGCACACCAGATATCGATCTCTTTGCATCCAGACTAAATCACCACGTATCAATGTATGTCCCTTGGGAACCACACCCTGAGGCAGCAGCGATAGATGCATTCGCGCTGAACTGGGGGACGTATTTATTCTATGCTTTTCCCCCTTCTGCCTTAATCTGTAGGGTACTACGCAAAATACAGATGGACTCTGCTTCAGGTATTTTGATAGTACCAACTGGCCTACACAGCCATGGTTCCCAGTGGTCCTCAACATGGTCATCGAAACTCCTATGACCTTTCCCAGTAGCCCAGACCTATTGACGCACCCTGTATCAGGCATAAGTCATCCATGCCATGACAAAATTAACCTACTGGGTTGCAGATTATCAAAAGACCACTGCTGGGACTGGGATTGTCTGACAGGACCATCAACATGATGACACCATATGTCCACCAGGAAACAATACCTATCGAGCATCAGGAAGTGGGAAAGATACTGCTCGACTACTGGGACAACGTACTCATCTGCAACCATAACCAATGTACTGGAGTTCCTGGGGGGCCTTCACCATAATGAAGGATTGAGCTACAGCGCCATCAATACTGCCAGACGTGCGCTGTCAGCCTACTTAAAACAGGTGCCAGGACAACAGGCCATAGTTTCTCACCCGCTGGTGATCAAACTCATGAGGAGTATAGTCAATTCCAACCCTCTTAGACCTAGGTATACCCAAATCTGGGATGTCAGTGTGGTCCTGACATACCTAAGGTGATGGTCCCCAGCCAGGTCTCTCACCCTGGAAAAGCTAACCCTGAAAATGGTCATGCTGATGCCACTAGTCTCAGCACAAAGAGTCCAGTCCCTCCACTTACTGCGACTGGACAACATGGTTATAACACCAGACCGGGTCTCATTCACCATTCAGGAGCTGCTAAAGCAGAGCAGGCCAGGAACTTGAGTCCTAGTTATGGATTTCCGGGCATACCCACCTGACCTACGGTTGTGTGTCATGACTCACTTATTCACTTACATCAACACAACAAGAGATTCTCGAGGGAGGAAAAAAAATAAAAATAAAAGCCTTATGGGTCAGCCACAAGAAACCTCATGGTTGGGTGTCGAGCCAAACCATCTCAAGATGGCTCAAGCAGGTACTGGGAGCTGCTGGAATAGATACTGATGTATATACATCTCACTCCACCAGGGCAGCATCCACATCGGCGGCTAAAAGAATGAACATGGAGAAAACATTCCAAACGTTCTACAACAAGCCACTAGCAGAACCTGTGTTATTTGCAGAAAGAGTTTTAGAATCTGCAAAAATATATAATTTAAGCCCGGGGGAGCATTTTGTCTTTTGTTATTGTTTAATAGATACCATTATTGTTTACAAACAGATTATGGTTGATTACGATAACATACTTCCTCCCTTGAATGACTTCGGCAGCGAGTGAAGTATGAACTGTTACATGGTTTGAAATCACAGAGCTTTAAAATCTTCACGTAGTCACTCACGTGACTCCGAAGTAAAACAGTAAGATTAAACGAGAAATTACCAGTTTGAAGTTTGATCTGTATTTTATGAGGAGTTACGATGAGGGATTACGTGCCCTCCGCTCCCACCCTCAATTATAGATCAACTGGTATCTTAGTTCTCCTTTTCTTTACTATGTTTATTTCAATTATTGTGTTTCCTGTGATTCCACACCGCTGCTTTGAAGAATGTCGCGCATGCGTGCTGGACGGGCTCTTCACGTAATCCCTCATCGTAACTCCTCATAAAATACAGATCAAACTTCAAACTGGTAAGTTCTCGTTTAATCTTACTATTTTAATGAGATTTTTTTCACTATTCTTAATGAGATCAAGTAAGCTTCCAAAACAGACTTATTTTGTCACTGAGCACATCAAACATGGCCACAGGATTATTTCCTCAATAATTGGGATTTTTGTGTTCCCAAATTGTCAGCCCTCACAATTTTGGGTGTCTACACTCTCTGACCTCAGAAGTCATTTTTTATTTTAGAGATAATTCATTGAACCAATCCCTTGGGTCCATCAAGTCCACACTGACCACTGATCAATGTTCTTTGTTATCCCATTTTCCCATCTGCTCCTTACATGTTTGGGGCAATTTACAGAGACTTATTGATCTTATTAAGACCACATTGTCTTACTTTTGGCTGAAACATCAATCAAATTAGATCAAATAGAAGAAGTTGTCCTCCAACTTTAGGCTGTGCATGCCATACGCAAGAAGCGAAGAAGAAGGCTGAAACATCTCATGGTCAAGTTGGTTTACAAACCAACTCTCCCGAGCAGTCTCCTGCTGTGGGGCTGTAACTTGTGCTCTGCAGACAGCACAGTTTGTTTACAAAACTACCCTTTTCAATTCAACACTGATTACTCAGATCTCAGATCGTCTGGGACAGGTCTGCTCTGTGTCCCCAGAGTCAGAACTAAACATGGAGAGGCAGCATTTAGTTTTTATGCACCACATATCTGGAACAAACTCCCAGAAAACTGAAGGTCTGCTGCAACTCTCAGCTCTTTTAAATCTAGACTGAAGACTTTTCTGTTTGCCTCTGCCTTTCAGTAAACAATACAATTTATTATTTTGTTTACTTGGAATGTATGCGGGATAGTTATCTAAACCAACATGTAGAGGAACCAACGAGAGAGCAGGCTATTCTAGACTGGGTATTGAGTAATGAGGAAGGGTTAGTTAGCAGTCTTGTTGTGCATGCCCCCTTGGGCAAGAGTGACCATAATATGGTTGAGTTCTTCATTAGGATGGAGAGTGACATTGTTAATACAGAAACAACGGTTCTGAACTTAAAGAAAGGTAACTTTGAGGGTATGAGACGTGAATTGGCCAAGATTGACTGGCAATTAGTTCTAAAAGGGTTGACGGTGGATATGCAATGGAAGGCATTTAAAGACTGCATGGATGAACTACAAAAATTATTCATCCCAGTTTGGCAAAAGAATAAATCAGGGAAGGTAGTACATCCGTGGATAACAAGGGAAATCAGGGATAGTATCAAAGCAAAAGATGATGCGTACAAATTAGCCAGAAAAAGCAGCATACCAGAGGACTGGGAGAAATTCAGAGACCAGCAGAGGAGGACAAAGGGCTTAATTAGGAAAGGGAAAATAGATTATGAAAGAAAACTGGCAGGCAACATAAAAACTGACTGCAAAAGTGTTTATAGATATGTGAAGAGAAAGAGATTAGTTAAAACAAATGTAGGTCCCTTGCAGTCAGAAACGGGTGAATTGATCATGGGGAACAAGGATATGGCGGACCAATTGAATAACTACTTTGGTTCCATCTTCACTGAGGAAGACATAAATAATCTGCCAGAAATAGCAGGGTCAAAGGAGATGGAGGAACTGAGTGAAATCCAGGTTAGTCGGGAAGTGGTGTTGGGTAAATTGAATGGATTAAAGGCCGATAAATCACCAGGGCCAGATAGGCTGCATCCCAGAGTACTTAATGAAGTAGCTCCAGAAATATTAGTAAAAACTAATTGGAATAAATCTTCTCCTTTGCACCATGCAGTAGATTATCTGCCACAATTTATCCCAATCACTGACAAACACAGATACTTGAGCTTCTCTGTCTTTTAGTTACTATCCTTATAATAAATGCATCCTCAGAACACACAGATATGTTATATTCTAATGTATTTTAAAAAAATTACACAAATAGAATTATAAGGAATTACTTTTAAATGTAAAGGGTAAATAGAGAAGTTGTATCTGAAGATAACATCAGCGTAAAAGAGGAAGGATCTGTGTTAGGCCATGTTTACACTTGTTTAGAATGTGGGCCTCACTGCTCAGGCTTCCATTTTTAGCCCATGAGGATGTGAACATCCTTACGTAGCCAGTGAATGATGCTCCCACAGTGCTGTTGATAGGAATGAAGGAACAGCAATGGATTTCCAAGTCATGACTGGAGAGGCACCCGCAGCATGTGGTGATCCCATGGGCCTGTTGCCATTGTCTTTCTTGGTTGATGGGATCACTGATATCAGAGGTGTTATTGAAGTAGCCTTGGCAATGAACATTGAGACACCTTGCGGTGGTTGATTGAGACAGAGATCACTGTACACAAGTGGTGGAAACAAAGAAGATTACAGTAGTAGATGGGGACATGCTATGTCCTGGATGATGTTGTGCTTCTTCAGTATCACTGGAGTAACATTCATCAAGGCATTGCACCCTCCTGAATTGGGCCTTGCCGCTGATGGAGAGGTTTTGTGGTGTCAGGAATTGCTTGCCCCATGATAACAAGAAATGAACCACCTTTCCTTTATCGATACTGCTTCTTAATGCTGCAACTCCCTACCTAGTATAACTGTGGGAGTACTCTCACCGGAAGGAATGGAAAGGGTTAGGAAAGCAATCTACCACTGTCTTGAGTACAATTAACAATGGAGGGAAACCACTAACCTTGACAGTGATGCTCAAATTGTCGAGAATAACTGAATGATAAAGAAATGCTTCACAAGTAAAATCAAGTACACCTGGATTAATGATATTCAAATACTTACAAATACTTTATAATTTTGGAGGTTCCACAACACTTGAAAAGGGAGCAGTGTGAATAGAACCTCTTCTCAATCACTCTTAAATCCCCACTACCGAGCTTCCTAACAATCTCAACCTTTGCTTTACTTTTGTCAAAATCCACAGAGTGAAATTGTTTAGTTTAAAATTATCTAAGTTTCTCCTCTACCTCTAGTGACTAACCTCATGTTCCCATATCTCACCTGACATAGAAACAGAGAAACATAGACAATAGGTGCAGGAGTAGGCCATTTGGCCCTTCGAGCCAGCACCGCCATTCATTGTGACCATGCCTGATCATCCAGAATCAGTATCCCATTCCTGCTTTCTCCCCATACCCCTTGATTCAGTTAGCCTTAAGAGCTAAATCTAACTCTCTCTTGAAAACATCCAGTGAATTGGCCTCCACTGCCTTCAGTGGCAGAGAATTTCACAGATCATGGGGAACAAGGATATGGCAGACCAATTGAATAACTACTTTGGTTCCGTCTTCACTAAGGAAGACATAGATAATCTGCCAGAAATAGCAGGGGACCGTGGGTCAAAGGAGATGGAGGAACTGAGTGAAATCCAGGTTAGTCGGGAAGTGGTGTTGGGTAAATTGAATGGATTAAAGGCCGATAAATCACCAGGGCCAGATAGGCTGCATCCCAGAGTACTTAAGGAAGTAGCTCCAGTATTAGTGGATGCATTAGTGATAGTTTTTCAAAACTCTTTAGATTCTGGAGTAGTTCCTGAGGATTGGAGGGTAGCAAAGGTAACCCCACTTTTTAAGAAGGGAGGGAGAGAGAAAACGGGGAATTACAGACCAGATAGTCTAACATCAGTAGTGGGGAAACTGCTAGAGTCAGTTATTAAAGATGGGATAGCAGCACATTTTGAAAGTGGTGAAATCATTGGACAAGTCAGCATGGATTTACAAAAGGTAAATCATGTCTGACGAATCTTATAGAATTTTTCGAGGATGTAACTAGTAGAGTGGATAGGGGAGAACCAGTGGATGTGTTGTATCTGGACTTTCAGAAGGCTTTCGACAAGGTCCCACATAAGAGATTAGTATACAAACTTAAAGCACATGGTATTGGGGCTTCAGTATTGATGTGGATAGAGAACTGGCTGGCAAACAGGAAGCAAAGTGTAGGAGTAAACGGGTCCTTTTCACAATGGCAGGCAGTGACTAGTGAGGTACCGCAAGGCTCAGTGCTAGGACCCCAGCTATATACAATTTATATTAATGAACTGGATGAGGGAATTGAAGGCAACATCTCCAAGTTTGCGGATGACACTAAGCTGGGGGGCAGTGTTAGCTGTGAGGAGGATGCTAGGAGACTGCAAGGTGACTTGGATAGGCTGGTTGAGTGGGCAAATGTTTGCAGATGCAGTAAAATGTGGATAAATGTGAGGTTATCCACTTTGGTGGCAAAAACAGGAAAGCATACTATTATCTAAATGGTGGCCGATTAGGAAAAGGGGAGATGCAGCGAGACCTGGGTGTCATGGTACACCAGTCATTGAAAGTAGGCATGCAGGTGCAGCAGGCAGTGAAGAAAGCAAATGGTATGTTAGCTTTCATGGCAAAAGGATTTGAGTATAGGAGCAGGGAGGTTCTACTGCAGTTGTACAGGGTCTTGGTGAGACCACACCTGGAGTATTGCATACAGTTTTGGTCTCCAAATCTGAGGAAGGACATTATAGCCATAGAGGGAGTGCAGAGAAGGTTCACCAGACTGATTCCTGGGATGTCAGGACTTTCATATGAAGAAAGACTGGATAGACTTGGCTTATACTCGCTAGAATTTAGGAGATTGAGAGGGGATCTTATAGAAACGTACACAATTCTTATGGGGTTGGACAGGCAAGATGCAGGAAGATTGTTCCCGATGTTGGGGAAGTCCAGGACAAGGGGTCACAGCTTAAGGATAAGGGGGAAATCCTTTAAGACCGAGATGAGAAAAAACTTTTTCACACAGAGAGTGGTGAATCTCTGGAACTCTCTGCCACAGAGGGTAGTTGAGGCCAGTTCATTGGCTATATTTAAGAGGGAGTTAGATGTGGCCCTTGTGGCTAATGGGATCAGGGGGTATGGAGAGAAGGCAGGTACGGGATAGTGAGTTGGATGATCAGCCATGATCATATTGAGTGGCGGTGCAGGCTCGAAGGGCCGAATGGCATACTCCTGCACCTATTTTCTATGTATCTATGTATCTATTAATTACCTATACTGCACTGTAACTTCTATTTCTGGTATTATTCTATTTTAAATATTTTATTTGATTGCTTTTAATTTTGTAATTATTTTATCTGAATAATCTAATAATCATTTTATATCTAAATGTCATTTTATATGTGTTTCTTTCAAATGCTTTAAATGTTTTATGTAAAGCACTTTGAATTACCTTGTGGTTGAAAGGTGCTATACAAAGAAACTTGCCTTGCCTTACTGCATGTAGCCTACATTTGAATTACATTTGAAGACTGGTTTTCATTTGTACTAATGCTTGCTTACCTCATAATAACTTAAAGAATAACTTTGTCGAACAACCTCTAAAATGTGTCATTGCATTGAACTGGGACTGGAGTTGGGGCTGCAGAAACGCAGGGAGCAGTAGGGGGAGGAGTAGGGTTCAAGCATTGAATGGTGGACTTCAGTCACCATGGCAATGGGTTCATGTGCGAAACTGAAGCATTTAACTATTGCAAAAGTACGTTGCTTTTATTTCCCTTAAAAATATATTGGGCAATATTCCTGAAAGCATTATCTTTATTAATTTAAGTGTGTCCAACTGAGCTGCTCCGAGGCATGTTTTGGGGTCAGTGATATTCCAATGAGTTTGGATAGAATTTGGATAAAAGGAGTTTTGAAACTCTTCTGATATTTAGCGTTTTCTTTGAACTGTCGATTTCATACAAAGATGAAAAATTGACCGCACAGTTTATGCCAATCTACATATCAGCTCAATCATTATTTGCTCTTTGATTCTAACATAACAGTGTACAGCCAAACTTTCATAGCTTTTGCAACAGTTACTGTTCTTTCTCAGAAATCTATTGGTGGCAAAGTCCCACTGCACAAACATCATTTGCAAAATATATTCTATTTCACTCTGCCAATTTTCCACACAAAGCCCTTGCTGACATTTAGTTATCATACCTGGGATGTGAGGTTGCTACAAAGCCAGTATTTATTGCGCATCCCTAATTGCCCCCTGAACATAGTGGAGGGCGGGACCATCTCACAGGACAGTTAAGAGCCAACCACATTGCTATAGGCCTGGAATCACGTGGATGTCAAATCAGGTGAGTTTTCCTCACCAGAAGGGCATTGTGATCCAGGTGGGTTTGCCAGCAATCTGGTGCCTTCACAGTCAACATCATTGAATCTGGAACTTAATTCATGAATTAATTATTCATTTTTATTTCAATTCCCCAGATTCCAAAGCAGGATTTGGATTCATATTTCCAGATCGAGAATCAAGCCCTCTTCATATTGAATCACCAGAACTCGACACCGTCGTCTCTATAGTCTCTCTATTAGTTTCTCATTGAGCTGTGCTTTCCCAAGGTAATACTCTTTGCAAACTGGTGGATAAATTGCTCCCAGTGTCTCAGTAAACAAATATGCATGCGGAATGGCCACAATTTTTGTGTGTCCAATCCAGAAAATACATGCCCTTTCTGCATTCACAATCCACACCCAGAAATGCTTGGTCACGTTAGCGGAGTGGCACAAATAGACCCGTAAACTGTTATAATTCTGTTCAATCCTGACAAATGGTTTTATAAAATGTGAAAGTGCTCAGGAATATGATAGATTTTCTAAATACAATCTGCTTGATCATTGATCATTAATCTCCGAATTGTATACGGGCTATGAAAATATAAAGAAACTCGGCTGGAGATGGCAAGGGAAGCTACAGTATGTGTCCATACTGCAGAATGTGGGAGTTAGTGATCAGTGCAACTCTCTTCGGGATGTCCATGTCTGCATGAAAGGATTCTGCCTTCAATCGCTTGGGCTCTACATCAGTGATATAGTCAACTATTTACAATATATATTCATGATTTAGATGATGGAATTAAAAGTAGCACTAGCAAATTTGCAGATGACACAAAGCTGGGTGACAGTATGAACTGCAAAGAGGATGTTACAGGTTGAGTGAGTGGCAGATGCATGGCAGATGCAGTATAATGTATATAAATGTGAGAGTATCCACTATGGTGGCAAGAACAAGGAGGCAGATTATTATCTCAATGGTGTCAGATTAGGAAAAAGAGAAGCGCAATGAGACCTGGGTGTCATTGTACACCAGTCAATGAAAGTAAACATGCAGGTACAGCAGACAGTGGAGAAAGCTAATGGCATGTTGACCTTCATAATGAGAAGATTTGAGTATAGGAGTAAAGAGTTACTTCTGCAGTCTAAAAATAAAGGGGAGGCCATTTAAAACTGAGATGAGAAAATACTTTTTCACCCAGAGAGTTGTGAATCTGTGAAATTCTCTGCTACTGAAGGCAGTGGAGGCCAATTCACCGGACGTTTTCAAGAGAGAGTTAGATTTAGCTCTTAGGGCTAACTAAATCAAGGGGTATGGGGAGAAAGCAGGAACGGGGTACTGATTCTGGATGATCAGGCATGATCATATTGCATGGTGGTGCTGGCTCGAAGGGCCAAATGGCCTACTCCTGCACCTATTGTCTATGTTTCTCTGTTTCTATGTCAGGTGAGATATGGGAACATGAGGTTAGACACAAGAGGGAGAGGAGAAACTTGGATAATTTTAAACTGAACAATTTCACTCTGAGGATTTTGACAAAAGTAAAGAAAAGGTTGAGATTGTTAGGAAGCTGGGTAGTGGGGATTTAAGAGAGATTGAGAAGAGGTTCTATTGACACTGCTCCCTTTACAAGTGTTGTGGAACCTCCAAAAATATAAAGTATTTGTAAGTATTTGAATATCATTAATCCAGGTGTACTTGATTTTACTTGTGAAGCATTTCTTTACTCATTCAGTTATTCTCGACAATTTGAGCATCACTGTCAAGGTTAGTGGTTTCCCCCCATTGTTAATTGTACTCAAGACAGTGGTAGATTGCTTTCCTAAACCTTTCCATTCCTTCCGGTGAAAGTACTCCCACAGTTATACTAGGTAGGGAGTTGCAGCATTAAGAAGCAGTATTGATAAAGGAAAGCTGATTCATTTGTTGTTATCATGGGGCAAGCAATTCCTGACACCACAAAACCTCTCCATCAGCGGCAAGGCCCAATTCAGGAGGGTGCAATGCCTTGATGAATGTTACTCCAGTGATACTGAAGAAGCACAACATCATCCAGGACATAGCATGTCCCCATCTACTACTGTAATCTTCTTTGTTTCCACCACTTGTGTACAGTGATCTCGGTCTCAATCAACCACCGCAAGGTGTCTCAACGTTCATTGCCAAGACTACTTCAATAACACCTCTCATATCAGTGATCCCATCAACCAAGAAAGACAATGGCAACAGGCCCATGGGATCACCACATGCTGTGGGTGCCTCTCCAGTCATGACTTGGAAATCCATTGCTTTTCCTTCATTCCTATCAAGAGCACTGTGGGAGCATCATTCACTGGCTACGTAAGGATGTTCACATCCTCATGGGCTAGAAATGGAAGCCTGAGCAGTGAGGCCCACATCCTAAACAATTGTTTTCTAAGCAAACAATCTGGATGGAATCAGAAAGGGCATCTCATCATCAGCTCAGCAGTTAGTCTTGTCCGCATTGTGAGAAGAAATCTAATCAAGCTCCTTCCTTAATCCGTATTCACAACTCATTGCCCACCATATTGTGTGAATTCTGCAGAGATATACAATTCATTTTTATTGCTGCTCACCCTCTGTTTTGATATTTTTCCCCAGCTCCTGAATCTTTCTCTTCGTAATTCATCTCATCTCCCCCTCCAACCCACACTGTCTGTCACTCTCACATTCTAAACACTGGGATCATCACCCTGTCTTATCTGGTGCAAGCAGAAGTGTAAACAGGGCCTAACACGGATCCTTCCTCTTTTACGCTGATTTTATCTTCAGAAACAACTTCTCTATTTACACTTTACATTTAAAAGTTATTCTGTATAATTCTAGTTGTGTAATTTTTTTTAAATACGTGAGAACAGAACATATCTGTGTGTGCTGAGGATGCATTTATTATAAGGATAGTAACTAAAAGACAGAGAAGCTCAAGTATCTGTGTTTGTCAGTGATTGGGATAAATTGTGGCAGATAATCTACAGTATGGTGCAAAGGAGAAGTTTTATTCCAATTAGTTTTTATTAATATCAGCATCAAAGTCAATATTTATTATCCATCCCCAACTACCTTGGAGAAGATGGTGGTGAGCTGCCTTCTTGAAGTTCTGCAATACTTTTGGTGAAGATGCTCTCACACAGCTATCAGGACTTAATCAGAGTCATGGAACCACAGAATCGTAGAGCACAGAAACAGCTGCAACACGTCAATGTTGACCTAGTTTCCTCATCAAACTTAGTTCCATTTGCCCCATATCCCTCGAAACCTTTCCTTTCCATGAACCTGTTCAAGTATCTTTTAATTGAAATGTTAGTACTTGCTTCAACTACCTCCTCTGGCAGCTCATCACATATATCTACTACCCTTTATAGACAATAGGTGCAGGAGTAGGTCATACGGCCCTTCAAGCCAGCACCGCCATTCAATGTGATCATGGTTGATCATCCCCAATCAGTACCTTGTTCCTGCCTTCTCCCCATATCCCCTGACTCTACTATCTTCAAGAGCCCTATCTAGCTCTCTCTTGAAAGCATCCAGCGAACCGGCCTCCACCGCCCTCTGAGGCAGAGAATTCCACATATTCACAACCCTCATCCTTCTAAACATCAGAGTGTACAAGCCCAGCTGCTCCATTCCTTCAGCATATGACAGTCCCGCCATCCCGGGAATTAACCTTGTAAACCTGTGCTGCACTCCCTCAATAACAAGAATGTCGTTCCTCAAATTAGGGGACCAAAACCGCACACAATACTCCAGATGTGGTCTCACTAGGGCTCTGTACAACTGCAGAAGGACCTCTTTGCTTCTATACTCAACTCCTCTTGTTTGAATCCTTTATCCTTTGAATGTAAAGGATGACATTCGTGTTCATATTAAACCTTATCATCTCACCTCAAACCTGTGTCCTCTGTTTCTTGATACCCCCACACTGGGTAAAAGCCTCTGTTCATTCAGCCTACCTATTCCCCTCAATAATTCAACTATCTCAGCCTCCTGCACTCCAAGGAATAAAGTCTGAGGGAGCACAATTTTTCAGGCCCATACAGCTGATCCAATATTGGTCTCAACACCACCTTTACACTTTCCCCACGTCTCCTGACTTCTGTTGAGTTTATAGTCAATCATCCTCTACCTTGAACATAGTCAATGTCTCAGCCTCTGCAGCTCCTTTGGGAAAATGACATCAAAAACTGTTTTGCCAGTCAGAGCAATATGGGATGACTTTGGTATAAAGACAAAACATTGTCCTCAATGAGAACTGTGCAATGGTCTTCTGATTTCTGCCAAAGCCATGGTCAACAGATTCACCTGTTGCAGGTGGACAGGAGAGGAGGAGATCAAGTAGGTCAATCCCTTGTGTTGGCTCATTCTCTACCTGCTGTAGAAAGAGCCTGGCAGACACATCCTTCAGGGTTTGGCCATCTCAGTGAGTGGTCGTGTGACCAAGCCACTCCCAATGATGGATGCTGAGGTCCACACCCAGTGTACACTCTGTACTCTTGCTTCTTTTAATGTCATTCGAGATTTTGCTCAGCTGACCAATAATGGTGGGCATTCATTAGGACAGTGAAAGCTTCCCATGGTGAAATCTGTGGGCTCCTTCCCATGAAGAGGCAAGTGAGGAAACAGTATGTTCTTTCTCCTTTCACCAGGGCCAATCCTCTCTCCGGGAATGGTTCAGTTTATCCCAATGGGTGCAATGGAATTGCCAGCATGTTTAATGAACACAACCCTCTATGGAGGTATTTTCATCATGAAATGGCAGGACCTCCCTGGATTGCATTTACTCTCTCGTGGAACATCAGGCCCAGCAGGATGCAGCAAAGCACCTGGAGCTCTCCCATTTGAGATCCATTCGAAATGTTCAAAATCGCAAAGGTGCAAGTTCGATTCCAGATGGAATCTTTATTTGTTGTATAATTCTATATCTGAACCCATTTGTATCAACACCAGTGGTGCCGGAACCCTGAGCTGGAGGGGGAGTGTCATTTAGTTTGACAAGAGGCAGTGTAAGTTACTGTGCGATGTGAGGGAACCTCAGCTTGTCCTGTGCTGGGCTCAAAGCCACGTTGCTGCTTCTCCCGAATTCCACACAAGTTCCTCTGCAGAAGGTCAGTAAACTTCAGACATTATTCTGCATTGGTAATAGTGAATTAAATGAACGGGATTAAATGATTGAAATGTAGTTTGCAAAACTGATGTACTTCTTCAAATTTTATTGTGAAATGTGTTCTCCTATTACAATGATGGTGTCTTGACTGAAAAGGGAACAAATTTCATTATTTTTGCTACATCCGACTGATTAAAATCTAAAATAGCAGTGTTTCTCTTGACTATTCAAATGCATTTTATTCTTTCCCACATTTCAAATTTCCTGTTTCCTACCTGCTGTATGAAAAGATTTCAATATATAACCTTGTTTGTTGTTTCTGTTTTCCAAAACAATGTTTTGATCTTGAAAAAAAAGAAATTGTTGGATGAAACATTTTCCTCCACAGATGCTGCCTGAGCCGTTGAGTTCCTCCAGGAATTTGTTTTGGGGTTTTTTGCTTCAGGGAGAAGAAGTGGATGTGTTGAATTTTCAGTAGGTCTGTGATAAAGCCATGCATAAAAGATCAACAAGGAATATTAAAATATGTGGATTTGGCAATGTTCAACTGGGATGGATTGAAAATTCTTTAGCAGGCTAGGAACCAAGACCTCTTTTGGGTGGCACATGGTGACTAATGAGCCATCATTGAAACCATTGCTTGAGCCTGTTATTTTCAATGTACATTAATGATTTTGACAAGGAAGTAAATTTAATATTTCTAAGTTTGATGACATGAAACTGAGAGTAATTAGGAGAAGCAAAGAGGATGCAAAGAGATTTCCAGGTGATCTCGGTCAATAGACAATAGATGATAGGTGCAGGAGTAGGCCATTCAGCCCTTTGAGCTAGCACCGACATTCAATGTGATCATGGCTGATCATCCCCAATCAGTACCTCGTTCCTGCCTTCTCCCCATATCCCCTGACTCTGCTATTTTTAAGAGCACTATCTAGCTCTCTCTTAAAAGCATCCAGAGAACCTGCCTCCACCGCCCTCTGAGGCAGAGAATTCCACAAATTCACAACTCTCTGTGAGAAAACGTGTTTAAAAAGTCTCCGTTCTAAATGGCTTACCCCTTATTCTTAAACTGTGGCCCCTGGTTCTGCCGCCCCCCCCCCCCCCAACATCAGGAACATGTTTCCTGCCTCTAGCATGTCCAAACCCTTAACAATCTTATATGTTTCAATGAAATGCCCTCTCATCCTTCTAAACCCCAGAGTGTACAAGCCCAGCTGCTCCATTCTCCCAGCATATGACAGTCCCGCCATCCCAGGAATTAACATTGTAAACCTACGCTGCACTCCCTCAATAGGAAGAATGTCCTTCCTCAAATTATGGACCAAAACTGCACACAATACTCCAGGTGTGGTCTCACTAGGGCTCTGTACAACTGCAGAAGTATCTCTTTGCTCCTATATTCGATTCCTCTTGTTATAAAGGCCAACATGCCATTCATTTTCTTCACTGCCTGCTGTACCTGCATGCTTACTTTCATAGACTGATGAACAAGGACCCCCAGATCCTGTTGTACTTCCCCTTTTCCCAACTTGACGCCATTTAGATAGTAATCTGCCTTCCTGTTTTGGCTACCAAAGTTGATAACCACATTTATCCGTATTAAACTTCATCTACCATGCATCTGCCCACTCCCCCAACCTGTCCAAGTCACCCTGCATTCTCATAGCATCCTCCTCAAAGTTCACACTGCCACCCAGCTTTGTGTAATCTGCAAATTTGCTAATGTTACTTTGAATCCCTTCATCCAAATCATTGATGTATATTGTAAATATCTGCAGCCCCAGCTCCGAGCCTTGCGGTACCCAACTAGTTACTGCCTGCCATTCTGAAAGGGACCCGTTAATCCCTACTCTTTGATTCCTGTCTGGCAACCACAATTCTCCATCCATGTCAGCACTCTACCCTCAATACCATGTGCCCTAATTTTTGCCCACTAATCTCCTATGTGGGACCTTACCAAATGCTTTCTGAGAGTCCAGGTACGCTACATCCACTGGCTCTCCCTTGCCCATTTTCCTAGTTACTAATATTCAAAAAATTCCAGAAGATTAGTCAAGCATGATTTCCCCTTCATAAATCCACGCTGACTCGGACCAATCCTGTTACTGCTATCCAAATGTTCGGCTATTTCATCTTTTATAATTGACTCCAGCATCATCCCCACCACCGATGTCAGGTTAACTGGTCTATAATTTCCGCCTTTCTTAAAAAGTGGGATAACATTAGCTACCCTCCAATCCACAGGAACTGATCCTGAGTCTATAGAACATTGGAAAATTATCACCAATGCATCCACGATTTCTGGAGCCACTTCCTTAAGTACCCTGGGATAGTATGCAGCCTTGCGGTGCTCCTATACTGAGCGTTTGCAGGTCCGAGATGTGCTTTCCCAGACTCACATGCTGCTTCCTGTGTGTCAGGAAGCTGGTGATCCACCAACAGAGGGGTTCAGGCACAGTCAACTCGGAAAGTTTGGAGTGTAGTAGCTCTGGCACAATGGTGTTGAATGCAGAGCTAAAATCAACAAACAGGGTCCTCGCATAGGTCCCCTGGCGGTCTAGGTGCTGTAGGATGAAGCACAGGCCCAGGTTGACTGCATCATCCACAGATCTATTGGCCCGATATGCAAACTGCAGAGGGTCCAGCAGGGGGTTTGTGATATTTTTCAGCTTGGCAAGCACAAGCCTTTCAAGGGTCTTCATGACTACAGAGCTCAGTGCGACAGGCCTGTAGTCTTTAAGACAAGTAATCCTTACCTTTTTGGGTACAGGGACAATAGTGGAGACTTTGAAGCAGACAGTACGTGTTCGCAGGGCCTGGTTAAACATGTCTGTATATGTTTGGCACAGAGCTTGAGAGTAGAGGGGGAAACATTGTCAGGTCCTAGATGTTTTCTGGCTTTTCTGTCTTCTGAAAAGCCTATCCACCTCCTCTATTTTTATTGTTGATGAAGTGATGGTGTTCAGCAAGGAGGGTGTGAGTAATTGGGTGTGAAGTGGTGATTGGAGGAGGGTGGGTGTAGAAGGGCCCAGTCTTTGCAGACTGAGGTCAGGCTGTGAGTGTGTGTGAAGTTTTGGTTGGGGTGGGAAATGGTCCAGTCTTTTCATACAATAAGGTTTTGTGATGGGTTGATCTTTTCTTTGCCCTTCACACCTCTGCTGCCTATTGACACGTTGTGAAATTTAGAAACATAGAAACATAGAAAATAGGTGCAGGAGGCCATTCGGCCCTTTGAGCCAGCACCGCCTTTCATTGTGATCATGGCTGATCGTCCCCAATCAATAACCCTTGCCTGCCTTCTCCCCATATCCCTTGACTCCACTAGCCCCTAGAGCTCTATCTAACTCTCTCTTAAATCCATCCAGTGATTTGGCCTCCACTGCCCTCTGTGGCAGGGAATTCCACAAATTCACAACTCTCTGGTTGAAAAAGTTTTTTCTCACCTCAGTCTTAAATGACCTCCCCTTTATTCCAAGACTGTGGCCCCCGGTTCTGCATTCGCCCAAAATTGGGAACATTTTTCCTGAATTGTCCAGTACTTTTATAATTTTATATGTTTCTATAAGATACCCCCTCATCCTTCTAAACTCCAGTGAATACAATCCTAGTCTTTTCAATCTTTCCTCATATGACAGTCCTGCCATCCCAGGGTTCAATCTTATGAACCTATGCTGCACTGCCTCAATCACAAGGATGTCCTTCCTCAAATTTGGAGACCAAAACTGTACACAATACTCCAGATGTGGTCTCACCAGAGCCCTATACAACTGCAGAAGAACCTCTTTACTCCTATACTGAAATCCTCTTGTTATGAAGGCCAACATTCCATTAGCTTTCTTCACTGCCTGATGTACCTGCATGCCAACTTTCAGTGACCGGTGTACAAGGACACCCTAGTCTCGCTGCACCTCCCCCTTACCTAACCTAACCCCATTGCGATAATAATCTGCCCCCTTGTTTTTGCCACCAAAGTGGATAACCTCACATTTAACTATATTATACTGCATCCTTCACGCGTCTGCCCACTCACTCAACCTGTCCAGGTCACCCTGCAACCTCCTAACATCCTCTTCACAGTTCACACTGCCACCCAGCTTTGTGTCATCCGCAAACTTGCCAGTGTTGCTCCTAATTCCCCCTTCCAAATCATTACTATATATGGTAAACAATTGCGGCCCCAACACCGAGCCATGCGGCACTCCACTCACCACTGCCTGCCATTCTGAAAAGGACCCGTTCACTCCTACTCTTTGCTTCTGGTCTGCCTATCCATGTCAACACCCTACCCCCAATACCATATGCTCTAATTTTAGTCACCAGTCTCCCGTGTGGGACCTTATCAAAGGCTTTCTGAAAGTCTAGATACATTACATCCACTGGCACCCCTTCATCCATTTTACTTGTCACATCCTCAAAAAATTCCCAATCCTCCTGCAGCCATGTCTCAGTAATCCCTACAATGTCATATCTACCAACCTCTAACTGAGCCTCAAGCTCATCTACTTTACTTCTTATACTTCGCGCATTCATATATAATACTTTTAATTCCTCACGCATCTCACCTTTCACATCGATCCCTATTACACTTGGCCAAACTCTCCTATCCCTTTGTGAGCTTCCTTTCCCGTTAATTCTGGGGGCATTAACCCTCCCTTTGCTCTCTTTCCCTTCAACTCCATCCTCGACCATCCCAATGGCCATGAGGGGGGGGGAGTCCAAGATGATGGGGTCAGTTGGAGACGGGAAAAGGGATCATCAATGGGGGCGAGGACTCCTTCCCGTGGAAGAACGGTGTGAGGCGGAGGCGATGGAAGAAGAGATCCAAATCGAGTCGGGCGCGGAACTCATTGAGGTGGGGACGGAGGGGGACAAAGGTGAGGCCTCTGCTGAGGACAGACCGTTCGGTATCTGAGAGGGAAGGTCAGGGGGGATGGTGAACACGGCAGGGATGTGGGGTTGGGGCCGGAGGAAGGCAGGTGGGTGGACTGAGGCGATGGTGGCCGATTAGGAAAAGGGGAGATGCAACGAGAACTGGGTGTCATGGTACACCAGTCATTGAAAGTAGGCATGCAGGTGCAGCAGGCAGTGAAGAAAGCGAATGGTATGTTAGCATTCATAGCAAAAGGATTTGAGTATAGGAGCAGGGAGGTTCTACTGCAGTTGTACAGGGTCTTGGTGAGACCACACCTGGAGTATTGCGTACAGTTTTGGTCTCCTAATCTGAGGAAAGACAGTCTTGCCATAGAGGGAGTACAGAGAAGGTTCACCAGACTGATTCCTGGGATGTCAGGACTTTCATATGAGGAAAGACTGGATAGATTTGGCTTGTACTCGCTAGAATTTAGAAGATTGAGGGGGGATCTTATAGAAACTTACAACATTCTTAAGGGGTTGGACAGGCTAGATGCAGGAAGGTTGTTCCCAATGTTGGGGATGTCCAGAACAATGGGTCACAGTTTAAGGATAAGGGGGAAATCTTTTAGGACCGAGATGAGAAAAACATTTTTCACACAGAGAGTGGTGAATACCTGGAATTCTCTGCCACATAAGGTAGTTGAGGCCAGTTCATTGGCTATATTTAAGAGGGAGTTAGATGTGGCCTTTGTGCTAAAGGGATCAGGGGGTATGGAGAGAAGGCAGGTACAGTACACTGAGTTGGTGATCAGCCATGATCATATTGAATGGCGGTGCAGGCTCAAAGGCCGAATGGCCTACTCCTGCACCAATTTTCTATGTTTCTAAGATATCTGGTGGGTGGGTGGTGGGTGTTCAGGAGGTAGGGGGTATGAGGTCTGTAGTGTGGGTGGGGAAGAGCTGGGGTCACATGGTTTGAGGGGGATGGGGAAGACCCAGTGGAACAGCCACTGAGGTTACCAGTGTTGGAGGACTAATACTAGGACCCAGCGCAGTCAAACCCAGGGGAGTTGGAGTCTGCAGCGCGGAAACTTCAGGTGCAGTGCTGAGTCCAGGCTACAGATTAGGCGACGGCTGCAGGCTGCTGGAGGGCGGTGGAGTGGCCAGGGTCGGCGGGCAAAGAGTAGGAGGTCCTCTCCACAACGAATATAAGCCTCACCATTTTAATCCTCCCCCCCCACAACACCAAAGCCCCTGGAATCGCAAGCACAGCTCCACCGATGGTAGGGTTTGTGATAACGCCACTATGTCAAAAGTTGTATACACCTTGGTGCAAGGGCGGAACTCGCTATAAAAACATGGAGGGGACACAAATTTTTGGCGGCCGCGCGGGCATGTGCACACCCACGCGCGAGGCTTCGGAGGCTCAATCCAGCGCTAATTGCAGCTCAACTCTGCCTGTGTCACCGGGTTAACTACAGCCCTGTCTGGACTGACGGGATACTAGCGCTGCTTCTCCGCGCTGGCCATATTTCCCGCAAGCCCAGGCAGGCAATAGGCTCACCTGGCGGGACAGGCAGAGTTGACCTGGTATAGCACTGTTTCTCTGCGCTGGCTGTGGGCCTGGGGGCACCTCTCTCCTCCATCCCTCTCTCCTCCCTCCATTCAAAACATTCTCAAAACTT
>JAXLNO010004012.1:54875-101236 GCA_038087875.1 Malacoraja senta | reverse complement strand
ATCAGTTAATGTTTCGGGATAATCATCTTTCGTCAGAAACAGGAAATGTTAGAAATAAACCTTGTTTTAAATTGCCGAGAGGTGGAGAGAAGAAAAGGAATAACTTTGTTTGTAATATATATAAATGATTTGAATGAAAACATAGATGGTCTGATGAAAAAGTTTGCAGACGACATGAAAATTGGTTGAGTTGTGGATAGGGAGGAAAGTTGTCAAAGGATACAGCAGGATATAAAAGAGGCACAAGAGATTGCAGATGCCGGAATCTGTAGCAAAAAAAGGAGAGCTGCTGGAGGAACTCAGCGGGTCAGGCACTATTTGTGGAGGGAATTGTTGTGGCCGATGATACGATATTGGCATATAAGAGGCTTTTAGATAGGCACATGGATATGTAGGGAGTTGAGGGCGTTCAGCTGCAGTCAAAGAAGATCAGGCAACATGTTTGGCATAGACATTGTGGGCCAAAGGGCCTATTCCTGTGCTGTACCATTCTATGGTTTATGAAATGTTAAATAGTAGAAGGCATGGTTTAAGGTGAGAGGGGGAAAGCTTGAAGGAAATTTGTGAGGCAGGAGTTTTTACACAGAATGTGGTGGGTGCCAGGAACATTCTGCTGGAGCAGATCTTAAAAGCAAAAATGACAGTGATATTTATGAAGCATTTAGCCAGGTACATGAACATACAGGGAATAGGTGTATATGAACCATGTGTTGTCAGATGCATTTGGCACAGTGCTGGATGCAGATATTGCGGGGCAAAGAGCCCATCCCTGTGCTGTGTTTTTCTCCAAATGTCTGTGAAAGGATGGAGATAAGAAAAACAAATGACACAGAATGTGTTCACGCCTGAAGGGAGAGAGTGATGAAGACTTGTTAAGTGCAGCTACGCTGTCAAGGAGCAGGTGTAAATCAAGAGAGATGGATGAGGACAAAGGAAAGAGATAAACCAAACAAAAAGCAATGAAGGAACCGTGAGATACAGAACACAGCAGTTGCTGGAAATCTGAAATAAAAGAGAAAGTTGAGCAGTTGCTTTATACAGCAGAAAGGTTTTTGAATTCAATATTGACTCCTGAGGGCTATAACATGCCTAGACTAAAGATGAGATGCTGTCCCTTCAACTTACATTTGGCTTCCCTAGGACATTTCAAGAGGCCATAAACAGATATGTGGGTCAAGTTGGAAAAGGAATGGAGAATTAATCGCATACAGTTGAACACTCAAGGTCACACTTGCAGAAAGGAGGGACACAACAGTTACCCAATCTGCATTTGATTTTCCAAATGTAGAGGAGGCCCACATCATGAGTGCAAAACACATTACACTCATCTGGACGAAGTGTAAGTGAACTGTTGCGTTGCCCAGAGGGATATCTGGGTCTTGTGACCAGGTCTCAGCACGTGGGTATTTCACTCTTAACCTTGGCCTCCAGTTATCTCAATACTGTGGTCATGTCTAACACCTCTGCCTGTTGTTGTTGAGACTTTGGATGCCACTGGAGATGTTTCGGAGTGGACCCATTGTTTCTTTTCTCACTACAACCAGATGTTTGTTTGCTTGTTGTTTTCAGTCTATTATGCCTCTAAAACTATGAATGGAGTTTTCTATTCACTCAATTTTTGGGGAGACCAGACCAGCGTTTATTGCCATCCCTAACTGACCTGGAGTAGATGGTGGTGAACTACCTCTTGAACTTCTGGTGAAGGCACACCCCTGATATTATTGGGTCGGGAGTTCCAGGATTCAGATCTAGTGACTATGAAGAATGCTGCTATTCATAAGCATTGACCATTTCCTTTAAAAAACTAAGCAGTTCTGTCTATAGAAAAATCACGATGTAATCTTGTGCATTGTAGTGGCAGAATGATCGAATCTATTGTGCACTCTATCACCCACTGATTAGTTACGTCTTGGTATTATTTAGGAAACCAGCAAAATTTATCACCAGCAGGATTTCGCTTTATTCCCAAACAGTTTTCAAGAATTATGTCCAATTTCATAATTGCCGCCTCTTCCATTACGCTTGGAAATTAAGTTCATTTGCTAAAGACATCAATTGGCAAAGCAAGCAGAAACAAATATGCTGTTAATACAACACAGCTACTGATTTAATGATTCTCAATTACGTTACAGATTTAGATTGACTTCCTGTATAAACTATATATTTCTACATCTGCAGTTATCCCATTCCTTGCACTGAAATTTAAAACATAGCTAGCCAAGGATGGTGGTTATTAAATTTGTAGATTGTAGATGAGCAAATGCTCTTTGGTTACTTTTAGACAAATATAAAATACGTTTATGAAAGTTATTTTGATGTAATATCGATTGAATGTTCATCTATTGTTATTTGGACTGCTGTGGAAAATTGGGAAACTATTTCTTGTAAAACTGGAATTCTACATTTTATGAAATTGCACAATGTTATGCAAATATAATCACCTCTGAATATCCCAGAGTTCATATAGTTTTTGACGGGTGAGTAGTGTTTCAGTGTCAGGAGCACTGCTGCTGCATAGCAGATTTCTCCAAGCAAAGGTGTATTTATGACCAGCTTTTATTTCAATAGTGCCATGGGATCTTTTGCGTCGAGAGTACTAGAACTATACATCATGGAAGAGATATTTAGAGATATGGTGTGAAACCGCCTGGAAACAGGCCCTTCTGCTCATCCCGAGTCCATGCCGAACATTGATTTCCCATTCACACTTGATCTATGTAACTTGTCTCACTTTCTTATTCACTCCCTACACACCAGGGGCAATTTTATTTTTTTAACACAGGCACCAATTAATCGACAGGGCTACATGTCTTTGGGGTGTGGGAGGAGACCAGAGCAACCGGAGGAAACCTACGCGGTCGCGGGGAAAACCACACAGACAACACCTGAGGTCCGGATCTAACCCGGGTCTCTGGCGATGTTAGGCAGCAGCTTTACCAACTGGGCCACTGGGCCACTGGGCCACCCTAATTGTATTCACTTCTATAGCTTCCTCTGGTAGCTCATTCCAGATATTATGGACTATCCTCTGAGTGAATAGGTTTTCCCTGGGGTCCCTCTAAAATCTCTCCCTTTCACCTTAAGTCTATGCCTTTGAGTTTTAGAATCTTCTCCCCTTTACTATGCCTGTCTTGCCTACTTGAAAGGGAATTGATATTGTACTTGATACAGTTGAGTATCAATCTGAATTCTGTGCTCAGGTCTCGACTGTAAAAAGTTAACAGAGGCACAAGGGAATGATATTGAATTTATCCTGCAAATAGGAGAAAGAACAATGAGAAAATTCTCTGCATTTACATCTCTTTTAATGATTTGAACGCACAATTCATCTGATTCGGATGCATAAATGTGCTCGCAGTCAAATAAAACAGTAAGGTTTAAATAAAGGTATTTTAATATTCTGGAATAATTATCCTCACATAAAATAATGGGAAATGTGTTCCAGTATTTATCGTGATGAATGTCTGGCTGCCATAACTCAATGTATGTTCATAATTTTTGGAGTTTGGAGAATGTTCTGATAAAAGGAAACTAATTAATAAGTGAATGAAAAGAATCTGCAAGTTCTTTTGTAATGCTGGTAAATGTGGTCCTGAAGAAATTGAAGTATACTCTTATGAAATCAGAATGCCAAAGGATATCTGCCTAAAGATTGAATGGTACATTATTAAGGTAAAATTAGGTAAGATTATTAAGGGATTGGACACGCTAGAGGCAGGTAACATGTTCCCAATGTTGGGGAAGTCCAGAACCAGGGGCCACAGTTTGAGAAGAAAGGGTAGGCCATTTCAGAACGGAGATGAGGACAAACTTTTTTGCCCAGAGAGTTGTGAATCTGTGGAATTCCCTACCTCAGAAAGCAGTGGAGGCCAATTCTCTGTATGCTTTCAAGAGAGAGTTAGATAGAGCTCTTAAAGATAGCGGAGTCAAGGGATATGGGGAGAAGGCAGGAACGGGGTACTGATTGTGGATGATCAGTCATGATCACAGTGAATGGCGGTGCTGGCTCGAAGGGCCGAATGGCCTACTGCACCTATTGTCTATTTCCATTGTCTATCAAACAGCTGGTTAGGTTGCATGAAATGAGGTATATCTGAAGCTATCATGAGGGGAGTGTTCATGGAGATGTGAGGCCGAGCTTTTGGGATGGCGGGGGTGGGAATCAAAGAGTGGAAGGCTAATGATGGAATAAGGATTAGTGGGATTGGAGCCAGGATCATCAGAATCAACATCTAGGAAGGGTCTCGACCCAAAACATCACCCATGGATGCTGCCTGTCCCGCTGAGTTACTCCAGCATTTTGTGTCTATCATCAGAATCAACAGTTAGGCTATTCCAGAATATTAAACTGAATGGAGACAAAAGAGACTGCAGTTGCTGGGAACTTGATTAAAGAAAAGAACAACTGGAGGAACACAGAGGGTCAGGCAGTGTCGGTGGAGGGAATGGACAATTTTGGTTCGGATTAATTAAAAATCTGATAAAGGGTCCCCGACTCCAAATTTTGACCGTCCATTTCCATCCACTGATGCTACCCAGCCTACTGAGTGTCTTCAGCAGTTTTTGTTTTGTTGCTCAGCAAACGGTATGCCTGGGGAATGGTTTTGGGGGAGGATGCTGTTGACACGGTTGGCACCTCTGTGGAGGTCAGGATAACTGACCAGAGGTCAAGAGATATCAGTAGTCATGGAATTGATATTGTACTTGATACAGTTGAGTATCAATCTGAATTCTGTGCTCAGGTCTCGACTGTAAAAAGTTAACAGAGGCACAAGGGAATGATATTGAATTTATCCTGCAAATAGGAGAAAGAACAATGAGAAAATTCTCTGCATCTACATCTCTTTTAATGATTTGAACGCACAATTCATCTGATTCAGATGCATAAATGTGGTCGCAGTCAAATAAAACAGTAAGTTTTAAATAAAGGTATTTTAATATTCTGGAATAATTATCCTCACATAAAATAATGGGAAATGTGTTCCAGTATTTATCGTGATGAATGTCATGGATTTGGGCACCTGGTGGCTGGATCAGTTGATGGGTCTACAGATTGGTCGGTGGACATCACACATTGGAGATTTGGCAGTGCAAATGGTGTTTGTGGTGGATAGAGACAGGAGAGAGCTGGGTAAGTGTGTTCCTTGGGACCCATTTCAGACGGGCTCCAGATTTCAAGATGCTGAAGCAAACCTCATAAACACAGTGAAAACTGTGAGTGAAGAACTGGTGAACAAAATACGATGGACCTGGAACAATTCATATACCTTGTGCAACCTGCAGTATGTACCTGATTTAATTACATGGCACACAAAATTGGCTGATATAAAATTTAATTTACAGGTAATGGTATTTCATTCAGTTACATCTACTGGTAAAATATTTTAAAAAACAATAAAATTATAACAGCAGGAAACTAGGGCATTTCAGTGAAAGCAAATTTGAATTAAATATTTTATCACATTTTTTCTTGATGTTGCTACTTATAATGTGAAAGCAAAATTATCCTTCTAAATTACATATTATTCCAAGTACTACATTACTGTGTTATGTCTTGGGGTGCTTGTGACTTAAATTGCCCATCACAAAATGAAGACTTACTGCAATGATACATACTGTAATTAGGTATAGTGAGTTGGTTTACACATAAACTCAAAATTTTTTAAAATCCAAGTAAATTTAGACCATATTGTATGCCATACTTCTCAAAAATATAAGCATCGTTTTGGGTTGGAGCCCTTCCTCAAAGTCTTTCAGACATCTTCAGACTTTGAGTGTGAAGAAGGGTCTCAACCTGACGTATTGCCCGTCCATTCCCTCCACAGATGTTGCCTGACCCGTCGAGTTCCTCCAGCACTTTGTGTATTGCTCAAGATTCCAGCATCTGCAGTTCCTTCTATCTCTAATCAAAAATATGCCAGTCATTAGTCATTCATTTTGTGTCTTTTCCTTTCCGATGTTGATCTTTGGGGAGCTGAAAATTATACAAATGATAGACACAAAAAACTGGAGTAACTCAGCGGGTCAGACAGCATCTCTCGAGAAAAGGAAAAGGTGACGTTTCGCGTGGAGACCTTCGACAAGATCTGCATCTTTTGTGGTAATTTAGTTGATATGCAGAATGGAAGATTATCAACTTGAGGCAGAAATCAGGGAAATGGCAGCAAGTGTTTTCAGAGAGTCCTCAGTGGAATCATCAGGGTAGAAATCATCGAAAATACATTGGGAACTTATCTAAGTAACATGACCTAGCTTTGGGTGAGTTCACCATCAGTGTTGATCAAACTGCTTCAGGTCTGCAGAGATCAACAAAAGTGGTGAAAAGGAAATAGAAAATGATGCAACCACTCAGTGGGCCAGGCAGCAAGGTGCTCACTGGCCTATTGAATGTTTGCTGCTTTTATTTCAGATTTCCAGAATCTGTAGTTTTCAGACAAGAAGTCTTCTGCAGATTTAATTCTTCTTTCAGCAGATTGTCTGACAGTTTGGTACTTACTGCAGTTCAGGCAATAGAAGCACAAGGAGGGTTTCCATGTGTAGGAAAGAACTGCAGATGCTGGTTTGCACTAAAGATAGAGGAAGGAAGTGCTGCACCGAGTGTACATGTATTCTCCAGTCTGGCATGCCACAGTAAATCAGTGATAAAGTCATAGTCAAAGTGATACAAGTGTGGAAACAGGCCCTTCGGCCCAACTTGCCCACACCAACCAAACGGTGCGACGAAGCGACCCAGATGGGACTCGAACCCACAATCCCCAGCTCTAGAGGCTGATGCATTTATCCATTAGGCCACTGGGTCACACTGTGGGCTACACTGTCCTGTTCACATCATAAATAATCTTTCACTGAAACTACAGAAGGAAATAACTACTTACCATGAATGCACGTTGGAGGTATTGTAAAAAAAAAACTGTCATAAGCGTCAGTTCATTGGTCATTCTCCTACATAAACTCACGGTTCATTTCAGTTCAAGTCACTTTACCTTATGATCAATGGCAGAATCTAAACACATAAACTGAATGCTGAAACAAGGAACCGCAGATGCTGGTTTACAAAAAGAGACACAAAGTGCTGGAGTAACTCAGTGGATCAGGCAGCATCTCTGGAGAACGGATAGGTGGCGTTCTGGGTCAGGACCCTCCTTCACACTGAATTGCTGCTCTTCCTAGCCTTTGTAGTCTAAGACGTTACTGAATAATTCTTTATTTTTACTGTGGAGATTATTTTTCCTGTGAATCTAAAAGGTGTAATTTTAGATTTCTGGGACCAATCTGGTGCTTCTGTTGATAGTTTGTCAGATAAATCTGCAAGAAACTTAAATAGTGGTGGTAGCTTAAATAGTGGTGGTAGCTTAAAAATCATTCCAGAAAAGCACGACTTTGCCTCAGCATCTGTCATCTTTCGTCTCAGGATATAAAATATTTTATATTCTCGGGAACTATACAGCTCATTTAAAATCAAACGTTATAGGTCTACGTATTTCAGATAAGATGGAGGGAAATGATTATCAAGACTGTAAGCTTTGTCAAAAATTAATTGCAATGACGTTCATAAACTGCCTAGGCTTTCATCTGGTGATTTATTGTGTCATCATGAAGATTACAATCCTGTAATCATTATCTGCTTTCAGTTATTCTTGTCGTCCCTGTATTGTGCGTAAAGTTACATCTAAACAGAGTTCATTGACTCATGACGATGCCGCCATCAACTTTTCTTTCTTAAATGACCTTTGTAACTGATTGACAGATGCTAAAGATAAGATAAACAGTAACCCCTTGTTAACCTGGGAAATAAGTTCATTGGAACAATTATCGAATCATCATTAAAACTTAGTAATGTTGAATAAAAGTATTTTTAACAGTATCACAAATGCTTACTTGAAGGGAAAATGTGAATGGAAAACTGCTGTTTGATTTGTTTCTGCTCTGGAACAGCTACACTTAAAATATTCCTGTGGCTGAATAAGCAGCTCGCACTGGAGTGGGTGAAACATCTTGTGTGTTTATCAGTCATGGGAGCACTGGTGCTACAGTAACTAATTTCAAAAGCATTTTATCTGAAGGTCGATAAATAGTTTGAAGCATAAATTCCTGTTTAGTATTCCCTGTATGTCACAAGTATGTTATGTGATGCAGTTAGAAATGTTTGGTCTGAAAAAATCATCAACTGTTCAGCATTAACAGTAAGCATCTTTAAAGCAATTAATGAGCTGTTAATTTACACAGCATTTAATGATATTAAACACTTCCTGCCAGCATTGCAATGTACTGTATATTCTAAAGTGATACACAATACTAATATTTACTCCTTTAATGATTATCAGAGATATTTATCAAGCATGGAAGTATGCCCAATAAACTGATTTAAAAGAACTGCCATGAGGAATATTTTGGAGAAGTGGGAAGCATAGATAACTGGTTGATGTAATATTTTCTCTGGTTGGCAATATGGTGTAGCATAGGACTCTGTGTGAAGCCTCAGATTTTTACCTTTATATAAATAAATTGAATTAATATTGCTAGAGTTATCATGTTCCAGTAAGGACGAAGGGCAAAGATAACGTTTTGGGCCGAAACCCTTCTTCAGACTGAGGAAGGGTTTTGGCCCGAAACGTTGCCTATTTCCTTCGCTCCATAGATGCTGCCGCACCCGCTGAGTTTCTCCAGCATTTTTGTCTACCTTAAATTTTCCAGCATCTGCAGTTCCTTCTTGAACGAAGGGCAAAGATGTCAGGATTAGAGAACCTTGGATGGCAGAGGATATTGAAGGATTAGCCAGGAGAAAAAAAGAACCATAGGGCTGGTATAGGAAACTTGGATTGAGAGAATCTCTTCAGCAATATAGAGTGTGTAGGAGAGAACTCAAAAAAGAAATCGATGGCAAAACAAGGCCATGAAATATTGTAGGTAAGATTAAAGAAAATCCAACAACATTCCAGATGTTTATTAGGAGCCAGGGAGGCCAGGGAAAGAATTGATCCCCTTAAGATAATCTTTGTGTGGATCTATGTGATGTCGGTGAGGTCGTAGGTGAATACTTACAGTATCATCTGGGTATGGATCATATTCAGACTGATAAGGTTAGTTTAACTTGGTATCATGTCCAGCACAGACATTGAGGACTAAAGGGGCTTTTCCTGTCCTGCACTTTTTTATATTCTGTGATTTCACCAAAGAGAATGAGATATTGAGTTCAAGGTGGGGTATGTGGATAATCTAGAGCATGGCAGTATTAGGAAGGAGAAGGTGTTAGATATCATGAGACATAAGAATTAATACAGCCCCAGGGCTGGATGACATCTATCCCAGGTTGCTATGAAACTGAAGGAACTTAATGAAGAAAATCCAGAGGAATAGAATTTACAGTATGTCCATTTGGAAGGGGAGGGATTAATCAGGGAATGGTCAGCATAGCTTTTTGCAGGGGAAGTCCTGCCTCACTAATTTGATTGTGTTTTAAGATAAAGTAACTAAGATGCTCCATGAATTGAGAGTGGTAGACGTTGTCCATATGGACTTCCATAAGGCATTTGACAAGGTCCTGCACGTTAGGCTGGTCTCGAAGATTAAGGCACATGGGATCCAAGGTGATCATGTTGACTCTGCTTGGCCGCTTGACTGTCTTATGATTTTCTCGAGCCCTGCTTTTACCTTCTTTGTAATGGATTCCAGCATTTTCCCAATGACAGTTGTTGGGCTAACTGGCCAAAAGTTTGCTTTGCTCAGTCTCCCTTCTTAGTTGAAGAGTGGTATTATATTATATTAGTTTGCATAGTATTTTGTTCTTGAAGTAAAATAAAATAAACTCATCCACACTGACCGGTGGGCATGCTTCATATTAACCCCATTGACCAGCACTTATTCCATATGCTCTATATGCTTAAGTGACTCTTAACAAGAGACTCTGACATTTCTCTTTTTCCCAATTCCCCAGCCTCATCCTTCAAGGAGCCAATGCTCACTTCAGCGAAACTCTTCTGTTATATATCTGTAGTTCTCACCTGTTTTTCTATTATTTGCCTGTTTACTCTCATTATCTTCATCCCATTTCATAAAATATTTAAATTTTTGTTGCTATCTAAAAATTTCCAAACCCTCTGACTTGCCACTAATCTTCACATCATTATATGCCTTTGCTATCAATTTGATGCCATCCTCAGTTAGCCACATGAGCCTTCTCAGAGAGCCTTTCTTTCTCTTCCGAAATTTATGAAATGCTCCATAAATGTCCCCCACTGATCATCTAACTTTAATGTATTTTGCCAGTCCATTTTAATCAGGTCTGTCCACAGACTATTGAAATTTATTTAAATTTAGAACAGTAGGATCACGTTTCTAACCCTCAGACTGAATTTGAAATTCTAACATGTTGTGATCGCTGTTTCCCTGGGGATATTTTACTGTGAGATCATTAATTAATCCTGTCTTATTACACAATATCGGATTTAAATAACCTGTTCCCTGGTAACTTATTGCTCAAAGTATTGCTCTAACAAAGCAAACAATACATTCAATGAGTTTGTCTTCAAGCCAATCCTTGCTAATTTGACTTGCCCAATCCAAAATGACATGGTTATTGCAATACCGTTCTTACAACCGCTGCCTCACCGCCCCCCCCCCCCCCCCCAATTATTTCTTGATTTATTCTCCACCCTGTGGAATAGCTACTGTGAGGGAGCCTACATACTACTCCCACTGGTGATTCCTATTACTTTGCTGTACTAAAACTGAATCCATATCTTGGGCCTGTGAGCTAATTTCATTCCTCACCAGCACACTGATTTCATCATTTATTTACAGAACTATGCCACCACTTTTCTGCCTATCCTTTCATAATGTGAAACACCCCTGAATGTTCAATTCATCGCCTTGGTAACCGAGCAACCATGTCTCTGTAATGTGATTGGATCATACCTATTTATTTCTATGCCAAGAGCCCATCAATTGTCAAGTGCACTCAAATAAAGAGCTTTTAATTTTATCTGCAAAGTTTAAAAAAAAAATGCAGGTGTTGGAAATCTGAAATGAAAGCAGAAAGTGCTGGAAATATTCAGTCAGTATCTGTGGAAAGCGAAATAGTGTTAATGTTTCAGGTCAAAGATTCTTCATGCCCTTAATTTAATCTTGCTGCTCTTCATAATTCTGAGAATATCATTTGGCCACTCACTCTTCTGTTTCTAGAACCTTTATGTTGCCAATATGCTCTGGTTATTATTATCTCTGCCATTGCTCTGCACTATTGCTTCTTCTTTCTCTTTGCTATCCTAAATACCTTCTCATCTAACTCCCTGCCTTCTATTTGAACGACAAATGTTTAATTTGTCCTGCTGGTCCTCAGTGTGTGTGATATCATTGTTAAAGTTTATGTGTAAAATAGTTCAGTGCAAGTAATTTAGACTTTACTTTAGACTTTAGAGATACAGCTTGGGAACGGGCCCTTCAGCCCATTATGTTCATGCTGACCAGCGATCCCCGTACACCAACACTCTCCTACACACTAGGGATAATTTAAAGAGCATATTTTAACTTTCCTAACGATTTGATGAATGGCAAACAAAATGGGCTGCTTATAGCAATCGTGAAATAGAGTCATAGTGTGGAAACAGCCCTTTGGCCCAACGTGTCCATGCCCCATCTAGTCCCACTTGCCTGGGTTTGGTCCTTATCCTTCGAAACCAATCATATCCACGAACCTATCCAAATGTTTATTAAACATTCTGAAAGCACCTGCCTCAACGACCTCCTCTGGCAGCTCGTTCCACTTACCTCCCACCCTTTGGGTAAAAATGTTGCCCCTCAGGTTCCTGTTAAATCTTTTCCCTCTCACCTTAAACCTAAGTCCTCTGGTTCTTGATTCCTCTATCCTGGTTAAAAGACTCTGTGCATTTACCCCAGCTATTTCTCTCATGATCTTATACACTTCTATAAGATCACCCCTCATCCTCCTGCGCTCCAAGGAATAAAGTCCTAGCCTGCTCAATCTCCTCGTGTAGCTCAGGCCCTTGAGTCCTGGCAACATCCTTGTAAATCGTCTCAGCACCCCTTCCAGCTTAACAACATCTTTCCTATAACAGGGTGACCAAAACGGAACATAATACTGGGCTCACCAATGTCCTGTCCAACTGAAACATAACCTCCCAACTTCCATACTCAATACTCTTGACTGATGAAAGCCAATGTGCTGATAGAAACCAGATAAATTAATTCATGGTTATAATACTTTAAATGCATTTGTGGTTGGATTTAATGTATGGTTTAACTGAACCACTAATATAAGCTCTGAAATTCAATTTGTTTGCTAGTGCTCTGGTTAACAAGGCCTTCTTTCAAATAGGCCACACAGAAATTTAACACAATACATTGCCTAATGCTCTGTCAGAGAAAATTTATGTGTAAATGTTTTATGTATTTAGCATAGCTTTTGAGGATTATGTCCACTTTGTAAAATGCATCAATTTTCAAAGTAATTAACTTGAAGAATGAATACATTACTTAGTGTTCAGCTATCAATCCCATGACTCACATCCGAGGATGCAAATTCACAGCTTAGTTTTAAGGAAAACTCCAACGGAATGTGAGATTTCCAATGGTTTAATATACAACGTTAACAATAAAATATGCCATCAAACGGCACTGCAGAAGATTTGGTGAATGTATCTGGCTGTATTCTCTAATAAAGTTGGATTTACTAGTAGACAAAAATCCAATTTTAAACAATTTGAAAGTCCTCTGCCTTCATTATATTTTGTGTTCAACCAAATAGTGAATTTGAACTCAGATGAAATGCTTTGTTTTTGACGTTGTGGTGTTAAAATATCTTCTTTCCTTCTATCTGGCTATTCCTTTCGTTACACAATAGTTTAGCTCCAAGGCCTCCACAGATGTTGGTCTGAACTCAGATTTTGAGGTGTGTTAAACAGGCCAAATCTCAATATTATTTCCTTGCCTTTCTGCACACATGTTCCAAATCTCTTCCTCAGATATTTCCATAATGCGGAAAGGGGACAAAATATGGATTGAGGGATCATAAACTTCCGTTACACCTGTCCAAACAAATGTCATTGTAAATTCACCTTGTATACTGTACATCATTTGACTAATAGACCTCTAGCCACATATAGTATTACAGAAGGGTGTTTGATTTCAAATTAAGTTGACATTAACATACATCCCCAAATAAAGATTTTTTTAAACGTATATGAAACATTGTTGGTGCAATGGTAAAATCATCACTATATAAACATGGTGAGCAAAGAATGCCATGTCAGAACTTTAAAATGGGATCATTATGCTTGCTACATAATTTTTATACCTTAATGTAAATAATGAGAAACTTTTTCCCAGCAGAGTTGTCTACAACTAGATGGCATAGATTTAAGGTTAGGGGAAGGAGTTTTAAAGGGGATCTGAGGAAGATTTTACTTTAACCAGAGAATAGTTGGAATCAGGAACACTCTGCCCGAGGGGATGGTGGAGGCAGAGACTGCCACAACATTTAAGAAATAGCTGTACAGCGTTTGAATTGCCATGGCATATAAGGATATGGTGCAAGTGATGATAAGGGGATTAGTATAGAAGGCCGCTTAATATTTGGCATAGACATGATGGGCAGAAGGGACGTGTTCTATGCTATGTGACTATGACTCTTTCATTTTGAAAACACCAGTCTCTATCAGAAGTTGAAAATAGTTACATGCCTTTTTAAAGCCCAAGTTTTGAAAAATCTCAATATTATTTCCAATGTCTTCATTTTTCAGCAAAAGTGACAAAATTAGCATCCCAAATGCTGCAGAAGGATTTTTCTATATACTCTTTTGAAGGTTATGTAGAATTATACCATAACTTGGAGAGGCAAAGAAAGAAATAGAATTCATATGGTACAGGATCTCATTGTTCCAAAGTATTTTGCAGCCAGAAGAATACTTTTAAAGTTTAGTTGATCACCTGATGTAGGCAACACAACAGCCTTCAGAGACAAAACAAATGTCAATGACAAATAATCTCTTTCTTGAATTGTTATGAACGAAAATAATTGTATAGATTCGTAGGTACAAATCCCTGTTCCACTTTAAAATATCATCATGGAAGCTGTTGCACCATGGTAGAGTGAAGGGAAGGGCAGGTCAGGAGACTGTGGTTCAACTTCAAGATCAAGAGAGTTTATTGTCATGTGTCCCTGATAGGACAATGAAATTCTTGCTTTGCTTTAGCACACCAGAACATAGTAGGCATGAATACAGAACAGATCAGTGTGTCCATATACCATCGTATAAATATATACACACATGAATAAATAAACTGATAAAGTGCAAATAAAGAGATTATGGGCTATTCATGTTCAGAGTTTTGTCCGAGCGAGGTGTTGATGCTCTAAAGTCTCTTTTCATATTCCCACTTTTTGGCATCTCTAGAAATCTGTAAACTTTGTAGTGTGCAAGATCTCAAACATAGAAATCATCTCAGCAAGATGTAAGGTTTGAAAATAAAAATAATGTCAACGGCATAATAAGAATCATTAATGCTGGTAATAAACAGATGAGGGATTGGGAACACCACCCAGAACATGACTCTTCCTTTCTCTTTCAGATACTGACTGACCATCTATGTATTTATTACATGTTTTGCTTTTGTTTCAGCATGTGCTTTCATTTCCCCATTTTATATTGGAATACGCTGACTACTGACAGGTTAGGAATACTTGGGAGGAGATGTCAGCATCTTGTCACCATAGTTCATAGTTACTGTCATAGACTGTCCGCTCAATGATAAGACAGAGACAGACTCTAATCAGGTGGAATGCTTGGAGGCAAGAAGTGTAATATGTATGGTCAGGATGGTGTGGGTCCTTGATGATTTTGGTTGCCTTGGTCTTGGTCCCACAACAATGCCATCAGTTGGGTTCTTCATGTTTTTGCTGTTGTGTGACATGTTATATCCCCAAACCATTTTATTTCTGAATTTATGGTAGAAAATTTATTATTTGGGAGAACACCTGTTTCATTCATAATCAATCGAGCATTCTTGAAATATTCTCGTGACATAATGTCAAAAGAAATATAGATTTATTTTAGAAATGTATTGTGTGGATTGCTCCTATTTAATATATATCCCCAAGATCTGAATGCATAACTGTTTAACATTCAGCATTTCATTCTTTCATGTCATGCCTTAAGAAGTTTTCAAAAAGATCTGTCAGATTTTCCACTTTCCTCTGTTAATTCCCGATGAGCTAATACTCCAACTGTGCTGACTCTTTCCAATAATCCTTTCTCACCCTCATTTTCCTTGTCTAAATTCAGAGACAGAATATGTCAGATAAATTGATCTTGGAATGGATTGCAGTCAATCTGGGTCCGATCTTAATTCCACCCATTGTTATGCATACACCAGGAAATGTTACCAAATAATGATTGGAACGCCTGACTGATTTATCCTTTCTGTTAACTTTTGCTGGTGTGTCAGCTTTGCTACAGGTTTAGTTCTAGGCCTGTGATTCCAATGTATTAGCACAGACCTTGAATTGAATCTGGAACCTATTAGGTCTATTTGACTGAACTCTGCTCTTTCTTGCATACTGATTAACAGCTTTCAGAGAGACCTCTGCACATTTTTTTGTATAGTCTAATTGTATTGAATGGGAATGACAAGCATTAATTTGAAAAATTATTACAACCATTGCAGTTTTAAGTGTTTCTGATCATTTTATTCTTTCAAGCCAATATTTTTAAGTTGTGTACTGATAATACAACCTCAACTTTTTGAGGTTGTCCAAAACTATGAATGCAGTTGGAAATTTGGGGGAAACTACTTCAGTTAGTGCTCGGTAATGTTGATACAATCGACACAGATACAATTAAGGTAGATCCATGAAAGCACTTGAATTAAATACTGTAGATAGGAATGGATAAGTGGTTTGAGAGGAAGTGTGTTGAACATTGAGAAGTTTCCCAAATGGTCAGATTTATTGCTATTAACTGTATTAACCCCTCCTTCTGCCATACATGCCATATTTGTTAGGGTTTAATGAGATGGTGTGGTAAAGCACAAAGACAAAGAAAACTAAAATACAGTGCAACAAATGGAAGAAGGTATTTAATGAAAGGAAAATGACTATTCAGGTTATTGTGAACTATTATGATATAAATTGCATGTCCTTTTAGATATTTGGGAAACCACAGTTTTTATTTTAAATCCTGTATTTTGTTCAAGATTAAATTTATTTTCTGTCAGAAGAAGCTTGTATTATGTTTCTTTTTGGGTGGAAGTATGCAATCTGACAAATAGTCACCTGGATAATTTCCCTTTGCAGTATTATGTGTAGTCTTTTCATATATTAATCACAAGACTTAGATGGATTATTATCTGTTGGCTAGAACCTCCAAGTATTAGATCACCCACCAAGGCAAAGATTAATGTAATTTTTGAACCTTTAAACAATTTGTCAAAATAGTATTCATTTAAAAATCTATTTAGTTATCAATATTTTGGAAGTGGAATAATTGAATTATCCAATAAAGATATTATAAGTTCCTTTAGGAGATGGATGTAGGATGAGATTTCATCTCAGTTCCAATTTAAATGAAACAAAATCAATTAATACTTGTACCCTGTAGAACTATCCCTCAATTTCCCTCCCTCAGTCTTGCCCGGGTTTTAATTCCTCCCAATGTTTCTGAATATTATCAGCATTTTAAGCTGAAAATTCTTAGCTTACATTGAATTTGGAATTGTGCTTCTTATAGAACTTTGAATCGAATTCTTCCTTTCAAATGTGCAGCAACTCCAGTCAAAAGCCCATGCATGATTGATTTTGTGAAAGAAAGCATAATGCCACAGCTTTATAATACTTAATTAAAGTATTGTTAGTTCCTTCTCTCCAGCTGATCTTTTTCTTTCAATGCTGAAGCCAAACATTAATTCGTTTTTTTTCATCTTTGTTACAAAGCCAACAATATTTTCCATAATATTTCATATTTCAATATTTTCATTAGCCATAGCTGAGCTCGTGGAAGACTGGAGGATAGCTCTTGCTGTGTCAATAGACAATAGACAATAGGTGCAGGAGTAGGCCATTTGGCCCTTCGAGCCAGCACCGCCATTCAATGTGATCATGGCTGATCATCCCCTATCCAGCTCTCTCTTGAAAGCATCCAGAGAACCTGCCTCCACCGCCCTCTGAGGCAGATAATTCCACAGACTCACCACTCTCTGTGAGAAAAAGTGTTTCCTCGTCTCCGTTCTAAATGTTATATTTCTTAAACTGTGGCCCCTGGTTCTGGACTCCCCCAACATGTCTTTATTTAAGAAGGGTTGTAAGGACATGCAGGCTGGTGAGCCTTCCTTTAATAGTGGGAAAGTTACTGGAAGGATTCTGAGGGACAGGATTTATTTGCATTTGGAAAGGTAAGAACGGATTAGGGATAGTCAGCATAGCTTTGTTCATGGTAGATCATGTCTCACAAATTTGATTTGGTGTTTTAAAGGGCTGACCAAGAGGAATGACAAGGGTAGGGTGGTGGACAATGCCACACTGACTTTGATACGATTCTACATGGTAGGCTGGTCCAGAAAGTTAGAGTACATGGGATCCATGGTAGGGTGGCAAATGTGATGTGAAATGTGTAGGAGATGTGGTCGTGGTGGTTGTTTTTCACATTGGAGACCTGTAGCCAGTGGTGTGCCTCAGTATTCGGTAATATGTTTTTTATTATTCATATATTTTATATTAACAATTTGGAAGCAAATGTAGATGGCATGATTAGGAAGTTTGAAGATGATACCAAAATTGCCAGTGTGATGGATGGTGAAGAAGGTAATGTGGACTAGTGCAAAGTGATGCATATTGGAAAAGTTAAACCAGGCTAGGATATATACAGTGAATGGCAGGGCCCTGTGGAGTGTAATTGAACAGTGAGACCTCTGGGTATGTGATACTACCCTGTTAGAGGTGACAGGTAGACAGAGTGGTGAAGAAGGCTGATCATGTGCATGCCTTCATCGACCGAGGCATTTAGTATAGGAATTGGGACATTACATTACAGTTGTACATATCGAATGGGAAAAGATTGCAGTTGTGGGGAGTTTCAAGTGGGCCAGGAAGATGCCTATTTTCATGGAGTGGCCACAGACAAAGCCAAGGATAGTTAATTTATGTGGTATTAGGACTATTTCTGGATTGCTGGAAGTATCCTATTGGGAGATATATTTAATGCATAATCCACTCTATGCTAGTACTCTGTACTGCCATCCTCCTGTCTAGCACAGCCTCTCATGTGACATTATAGGAGCTGATAATATTGAAATGTGAAGAACTGCATGGCACTACTGTGTTAAGTGTTGAAGCACAGAAACATAGTAAAACAGTTGTGAATAGATGCAGGTTTGGTTTCTGTCTGTAGTTTTCTTGATTGAGTGCTGTAAATAGAGACAATCTGTTCTCTGCAGTGGAGAAGTACTTATAAATTTAGCAGGGTGGTCTCTTGCCACCTACCAAAGGCTGTTTATAAAGAATATTGGCAGCATCTTTGAGCATGTTTTGCATCCACTTCTTACGTGCAGAGTATTGTCAAGTGAATACTTATGTATTTACGAAAATCAGGCACGTAGACTCAGCCCTATGCTATACACTGATTTAATGTGCCCACCGCAGTGAGTGGTCATTCTGGGAATGTACAATATATGTGCAGATGACTGTACTACAATTTACAGAAGTATGCTATGCAAATGTTATCAAGCAGTGCATAAAAATATTACTCTACACAATTGCACTTCAGAAGCCGTGAGTTTGAATTACCATGGATTCTTCCTATTATTGAAAAGATTCATGAAGATTTCAGAGAAACCAACAATTCTTCAGAGAAATATTGACACTGGAAAAAATAGCTCTGTGATTTATTTCTAAATTCAATGGGGAATATATGGCCAATTGCCTTGTTACATTTCTGCACTGAACATTGCTTTGCCATGAACGTAAACAAGAAGGTGACTAATGTGTTTACTTTTATTTTTCAGTGCTCCTTTTTGCCTAAATTTTCCATTCATATAGAGACTAAATATGAAGATAACAATGGATCAAATGATAATGTAAGTATAAAATGCGTGCAGGCAATTCTAATTTGATGTAGCTGTTAACTCCGCGATTCTGATAATTTTTTATAAGCTTGAAGCCATTCCCCACTGGGAATATTCCCCTGAGAATAGTGTTTGGTTTAATGAGAATTAAGCACAAGGGACAATGTAAGAAAAATAGAACATTCCGTTTGATGTAATTCAAATGCAAATTCTGATATTTGTAATATGTTTATGGATAATTCAGTATCTTTCCCTAATTGTTTCGTCAAAGTGTCTGTTATGATGTCAAATTCACTGTCTGAAAATATACTTCTAAAGCATCTTTCTAAACAGGAATTTGACATGTATTTGAAAGTAAGCATGCAGGTACAGCAGGCAGTGAAGAAAGCTAATGGCATGTTGGCCTTCATGACGAGAGGATTTGAGTGTAGGAGCAAGGAGGTCCTTCTGCAGTTGTACATACAGGGCCCTGATGAGACCACACCCGGAGTATTGTGTGCAGTTGTGGTCTCCTAATTTGAGGAAGGACATTCTTTCTATTGAGGGAGTGCAGCATAGGTTCACGAGGTTAATTCCCGGGATGGCGGGACTGTCATATGATGAAAGAATGCAACGACTGGGCTTGTATTCACTGGAATTTAGAAGGATGAGAGGGGATCTTATATAACCATATAAAATTAATAAGGGATTGGACAAGCTAGATGCAGGAAATATTTTCCCGATGTTGGGGGAGTCCAGAACCAGGGCCACAGTTTAAGAATAAGGGGTAGGCCATTTAGAACTGAGATGAGGAAAAACGTTTTCACCCAGAGAGTTGTGAATTTGTGGAATTCTCTGCCTCAGAAGGCAGTGGAGGCCGATTCACTGGATGCATTCAAAGCGCCTGGACCTGATGGTATACCCGGTCGAGTTCTCAAGACCTGTGCAGACCAACTGGCGGGAATTTTTGCGGACATTTTCACCCTCTCACTTCTGAGGTCTGAGGTTCCCAACTGCTTTAGGAGGGCATTAATAATACCAAGCCCAAGAAGAGTAAGGTGACGTGCCTCAATGACTATCGACCAATGGCACTAACGTCTCTGGTGATGAAGTGCTTTGAGAGGTTGGTTATGGTGCACATCAACTCCTACCTCGACAAGAACCTCGACCCACTACAGTTTGCATACCGCCACAACAGGTCAATGGAGGATGCAACTTCACTGGCTCTCCACTCCACATTGGACCACTTGGACAATAAAAATACTTACGTCAGGCTGTTGTTTATAGACTACAGCTCGGCGTTTAATACCATCATCCCTTCCAAGCTGGTTACAAAGCTCACGGAACTGGGCCTCTGCACATCCCTCTGCAATTGGATCCTCGACTTCCTCATCCACATTCCACAGTCTGTTCGAATTGGAGGAACTACTTCATCCTCAATAACAATTAGTACGGGAGCACCTCAAGGCTGCGTGCTCAGCCCCCCACTTTACTCACTCTATACCCATGACTGCGTAGCCGGACATAATGCAAACTCCATCATCAAGTCTGCTAACGACACCACTGTGGTTGGACGAATCACAGATGGGGATGAGTCAGAGTATAGAAGCGAGATCGACCGACTGACCAAATGGTGCCAGCACAACAACCTGGCTCTCAACATCAGTAAGACCAAGGAACTGATTGTGGACTTTGGTAGGGGAAGGATGAGGACCCACAATCCTGTTCATATCAATGGGACGATGGTGGAGAGGGTCAATAACTTCAAATTCTTGGGCGTGCATATTTCCGAATATCTTTCCTGGACCCAGCACACTGTGCAATTATAAAAAAACACATCAGCGCCTCTACTTCCTGAGAAGATTAAGGAGATTCGGCATGTCAAAGAGGATTCTCCTAAACTTCTACAGGTGCACGTTAGAGAGCATTCTGACTGGTTGCATCGTGGCCTGGTTCGGCAACTTGAACGTCCAGGAGCGAAAAAGACTTGGAACGACTGCCCAGTCCATCACCAGCTTTGACCTCCCCACTGTCGAAGCGATCTATCGTAGTCGCTGCCTCAAAAAGGCAACCAAAATCATCAAGGACCCACACCATCCTGACCACACACTCATCTCACCATTGCCATCAGGAAGAAGGTACAGAAGCCTGAAAACTGTAACGTCCAGGTTCAGGAACAGCTTCTTCCCTACAGCCATCAAGCTATTAAACACAACAACGAGTAAGCTCTGAGCTCTGAACTGCAAAAGCCTATATTATTATTGCACTATATTTGTTATTTATTTAACTTTTTTTTCTCTTCCCCGTTATGTACAATGTTCACATATTCACATATTCTGTTGTGCTGCAGCAAGTAAAAATTTCATTGTCCCATCTGGGACATATGACAATAAAATACTCTTGACTCTTGATCTTGACTTGAGAATTAAATAGAGCTCTTTGGGCTAGCGGAATCAAGGGATATGGGGAGAAGGCAGGAACGGGGTACTGATTGTGGATGATCAGCCATGATCACATTGAATGGCGGTGCTGGCTCGAAGGGCCGAATGGCCTACTCCTGCACCTATTTTCTCTGTAACTGTGATGTTAGAGGGACTGACGGAAATAGACAACGTTTTCGGGCCGAAACCCTTCTTCAGACTTCTTCAGTTGCCTATTTCCTTCGCTCCATAGATGCTGCCGCACCCGCTGAGTTTCTCCAGCAATTTTGTCTACCTTCGATTCTCCAGCATCTGCAGTTCCTTCTTGAACATGTTAGAGGGACTACAGTACCAAAGCAATGCAAAAGGCTGCAATGTCAAGGGGTGTCAAAGCGCTGTAGTGTTGATAAGACAGTGGTGTACTGTAATACCAGGTAACATTGAGTGCATCATATTGACAAAGGCATAAAATACACAGCAACATCTAAGATACAGAGGAATGTAACAAAACAAGACAGTACATGGACTGAGATGCAGAGGAGAGCTGACTGGTAAAGCTGCAAGGTGGTTTTACACTAACTGAAGAAGAATGACCAAAGCAAGCTCGTTAATTAACAGTGGCCAGAGTCGCAACCACAATAGTGTGTCTGAATTTAGCAAATTTGCTACTCCAAAGCACTGTAAAGTCAGAGATGATAAAGAGTAGAACTGTACAGTAAGTCAGGCTGCAAACAGTTCAATGAGTTGAGATAAAACTATGTTATCCTGTCAGTGTGTAAGAGGATTGGTGGAACATCTGACCAGGTCTTTATGTAACCCTGAAGCACCTGTTTATGCTGCAGACTTGCAAAATAATCACTTTCCCAGAAAACCAGGTTGATGGTGAGCCTCATTGAGAGTTTAGTTTAGAGTTTAGAGATACAGCGCGGAAACAGGCCCTTCTGCCCACCGGGTCCGCGCTGACCAGCGATCCCCGCATATTAACACTATCCTGCACACACTAGGGACAAGTTTTACATTTACCAAACCAATTAACGTACATACCTGCACGTCTTTGGAGTGTGGGAGGAAACTGAAGATCTCGGAGAAAACACACGCAGGTCACGGGGAGAACGTACAAACTCAGTACAGACAGCACCCGTAGTCGGGATCGAACCCGGGTCTCCGGCACTGCATTCGCTGTGAAGCAGCAACTCTACCACTGCGCCACCGTGCCGCAGAGATGACTCCTGAGATTTAGGAAATGGTTCAATGATTCACGTTTTCCATGGTGTTCCTCCCCAAAGACCTTTATTGTCTGGAGAACCTTCGTGTTTTTTTAGGTGTTAAATGTGAGGCCTATTCTCTTGTTACACTCATTCTGGCTATATTTTACAAAGTGCAGTGACTGATATATGCCTCTGAAGAGGTTCTGCCCCCCCCCCCCCCTCCCCCACCTCCACCCCCCCCCCCCCCCTCCCTCCCTGCTTCTAATCCAGGTAACAATACAGGGAAGTGTGCTGGTGATATCACTTTTGAACCAGAGAATGGTCAAACTTAGTGCTCCATTGGAAAGGCAGGAATATAGAAGGATAGACAGTGTCTCCGGAGAGAAGGAATGGGTGACTCCTTCTCTACACAGATGCTGCTTGTCCTGCTGTTATTCCTGCTTTTTGTGTCTATGTTTGGTTTAAACCAGCATCTGCAGTTCCTTGCTACACATATAGAAGGATTGGTTTCTCTGCCACAGTCCTGGACATTTGGATCAAAAATGGCTGTTGTATACATCTGCACCACTACATCGAACTATTTCTGCTGAAAAATTGTAAATAGCATGTAGTAGGTCCTGCCAGGGGCTTATGGTGTGAATCGATAAAAGATTAGAATACAAAAATCAGGTTGTTTTCTCCACGTGGCTTTCAGGCTCCATCTAATGGTGACTTTTATATAAAACCTTTACCTTTGAAATTTGTAAAGAACATTTTATAGATATTACAAAAAATCTTGTAACAATTTGTGGTTAACTTGCTGCATGAGAAACAGGAAGTCACTGTGTTGTAGTCATGAGAGGAATGCAATATTCTTTATTTTTATTTTTTATTAGAAGTATTGTACAGTGCAGTGATCTCAAACAAACATAAAATTATACATTTCTTGTACCACTTCTTATTTTAAACTTTAATAAGAAAAAGGATAGAAAGAGTTAGCAGAGATAGTAAGTGAGTGAGTGAAAGAGTGGTCCAGGAAACCCCATAGGGACCTAAACCACAAGAAAGAGTTAAACAAAAAAAAACAAAAGAAGGAAAAAGAAAAAAAAAAGTAAGATAAGATAAGACAAGATAAAAGGGATGTACCTACTTCAAATCTTTACTCACCCCTCACCAGGTCCTGAAACCATTTATTATCAACATTTTGTTGCACCCTATATTTGTAATGTCGATAAATGGAGACCAAATCTTTTGGAATTGGTCTGGTTTACCTGCTAAGAGGAATTTCATATCTTCTAGGTGTAACAGTTCCGACATATTAGAAATCCACATTTTTATCGTTGGCGTGGGAGCGTTTTTCCAGACTTTCAGTATACGTTTTTTTGCCATTATTAAGCCATAATTAAGGAAGCTCTTTTGAAACGAAGTCAGCTCCAAACTGGCTTCGATTGTTCTGCATGATCAGTTCTGCATTCGGTTTCAGTTTTATTTTAAATAATTTCATAAAAATTTCAAAGATTTCATTCCAAAATTTTTGAATTTTTATACAAAAAACAAAAGAATGTGCTATAGTTGCTTCTTGGGTTAGACATTTATCACAGATAGAAGAGACATTTGGGTAAAATTTACTTATTTTAGCTTTTGAGTAGTATAGTCTATGTAAAGTTTTAAATTGAATTAGAATGTGTCTTACATTAATCGAGCATTTATGCACATATAACAAGTGTTTATCCCAACTCTCTTTCGAGATTTTTATAGCTAGTTCTTGTTCCCAGTCTCTTCTAATCCTATCAGATGATGGTATTTCTATATTTAGTATGGTATTATACAAGTATGATATTAAATTAGTTGATTCCGCTTTTAGGAATGCAATATTCTGAAGAACTTCCTGTTCCAGAATATCTATTCGTGAATGTCTGTATAAATAAATGGACTATCATTCATCTATCTATCTGTGTCCGGATATCTCAGTTGTACAGTTGCCATGTCAGCATTACATCTTGCAAGTGATTGGTCTCATTGACACCAGTAGCCAGGTCACTGCTTTTCAATTGCATAATTTAATAGCATTTCCAAGCCGTTACATAATTCAGAAGCTATATTAGTAACGGACTACAAGACTTTATTGTGCAAAAAAACTTTTAAGGATGAAGGGCAGTTAAAGTAGGAGACAGTTCCATTCCACATTTAAATTAATTTAATGCTGGTTTTTCACTTCAGAACAATTCCAAGTTTCAATCTTTAATGATAGCATGGATATACATATATATCACGGTTACTTTCATTTTAATACATTTATTTCAAGATTATTTTCCACTCTTTACTTCGGTCTTGTTTAGTTATTACCAAAAAATGCTAAATGTCTTTAATTGAAACTTTAACTTTTCCTAAGCTGGGCACTGATAATGCTCACAAAACCAATGTTCCCAAAATAATATTAAAACCCTTACCTTTACATTCTATAATATTGCGTGCTTATATTAAAATGTTAAACTTTTGGAATTGTTCATTTGCTCACTCTTAAACACATGCCACACAGAAAAATAAGTGTTGGAAACGCATTGAAAGCTACATTAAGATAAGATAGTTTTTTTATTTTCCTATCCTGTACTTACATTTCATCCTCTGTGTCTGAACTTTGCTGAATTCTCAGCTCGTGTTTTTTCCTCTCCATCCTTACTTCCATCCTTCCCTGTGCTTTCAGTTTTATTTGGGATTCTACTATTACATTCCCATTGTGTTCCAAATGATGAAGTCATTATAGGTCAACTATCTTTGCTTTTGATCCCTTCTTTCCATTCAATTGTTCTGTCCATACACCTTCAGCTCCATACTGCAGTCTGCATAATGAAAAGTCCCCAATCTCTTCACGTATATCAGGAAGATCTGTAGGAGTTTCTACTAATCAATTAACTTTATACAGCCTGGGTTTTCAACCAGAGTTGAAAGTCCATGGATTTCTGAGAAGAATATAACATGCTGTATGCCAAGTAACGTGCTATAATCAGCCATTTATTGTGATCAGTACAAAAATATTACAGGAATCTAGAGTGATAAAAAGTGCTGTATGGTACAGAGTTCCTTCTGCACAAAAATTGCCAACTATGTCCTCTGGTTCTTGATTCACCCACTCTGGGTAAACGACTCTGTGCATTCACTTTATCTGTTCCCCTTATTCCCCAAATTAACAACTAATACCTTTCATTATGAAAATGAGAGATAGGATATAAAACAAGATTATATGTCAAGTGAAGATCTGAATGATTTTCGGGCCCAGTCTGAAACCTCTAAATGGCTCCCGGCTGGATATTTCAAATATTGACCCTTATTAATAAGGAGTTACAACTGAGTTCATTATTAGTCCGGAAGTGGTGGCGCTGTTGAACAGCAGCGGCTCGCCTGCAGTCCGTCTGTTTTTACTTTTTGTTGTTTTCTTTTGTCCTGTTTTAGTTAAATTTTAGTTTATTGGGTTGTGTATGTGTGGGGTGGGGGGGGGGGTGAAACATGATTTTTGTCTCTTCCTTCGGGGGAATGCAACTTTTTCTTGTCGTATCCCCCTTCTCCGCCTCCGTCTGCGCTGAGGCCTAATGGCGGAGCTGGCGGCCTCCAACTGCGACCAACCGACCTCGAGGCTCCGGAGGCAGAGCCAGGACTTACCAGCGCGGGGCTGGCCGGCTTCGGGGCTGCGGTGGCGTTCCGGCGGTGGCGACCGAGGACACTGGTGGCGACCTGAATCCGGAGGCTCGGCCACGGGCCCGGTGGACGACATCGTCGGGAGCTCGCAGGTCACAGGTGGGTGACCTGTTTTTCTGGAGCTCCCGCAACTACAGCTGCGTCCGCTGGACTGGAGGGCAGCAGCTTCGGCAGCTTCGACCACCCCGGGCCGCGGAGTTTGAACCGGCCCGTCGCGGAGCGGAGCTCGGATTCAGCCGCGGGACTGACTTACCATCACCCGGCGGGGTCACAACATCAGAAGCCTGGATCGCCTCAGCGCAGAGGAAGAACAAAGAGGGAAGAGACAGAGACTTTAAGACTTTTGCCTCCATCACAGTGAGGAGGTGCCTGGTGAACTCACTGTGGTGGATGTTAATTTGTGTTTATTGTGTGTTTTGTTATTTATTATTATATGTATGACTGCAGGCAATGAAATTTCGTTCAGACCGAAAGGTCTGAATGACAAATAAAGGAATCTCTTAAGTGTACAAAGAAGTTATTGATTCCACAGTATGATGGTCCTTTCCGAACATGAAGTTATTCCTTTAAATTTAACTTTCCCTCAGGACTTATACTTTTCCTAGCCTGGTTTTGAACAAAATAACTGCACTTATGCAGTTTAGCATTTTTCATCCCCTTACTGTTTTTCTTTTGGCAGCTCTGAGCAAGACACCAAATTATTATCTGAAAAGCACTTCAAATTTATCTGCTACCAGTTTTGCAAGATAAAAAACAAATTGGCTCACATTATTTTGAAATTAAACACATGAATCAATAGATAAATAAAACTCACAAGAACAACTTTATAATCCATGTAAGGAGAGATACCTGTCTAATAACTACTGATAATGTTACTGTTTCAATCCCATTACAGTGAAACATCGTTAGCCCTTCATAAAACCTATAACTGTTTATGCACCATCACACAATATTACTTTGATTTCCAAATCTATTTGGGAAAGTTAACATTGAGCAAGTCATCTGCCAAGCACCCCCCAATGGTAAGAAAATGCTTCCTCCACACAGTTCCTCGGGATCAACAAAGACTTGCTTCCACTCCAGTTTTGTTGATTCGAGGATGAATAATGAGACCAATGTCGGAACTGCACACTGTGTGCTACTGAGAGATGGACTTAAGGTTCTCAATACCGTAATTAATATTTCTTCTTTATTGCACAGTGGTGTGCCTTGTTGAGCTGCTGCCTTGTAGCTCCAGTATCCATGGTTCAATCTCAGCTCCCCGGTACTGTCAGTGTGGTGTTTGCATGATCTCCCTGTGACTGGGTAAGTTTACTGTGAGTGCTCTAGTTTCCCCCCCACATCCCAACAATGTGCAGTTAGTCCCCTGTAAATTGCCCTTAAGCCCGTAATAAATTACTTAATCTAGCCAGGGAGATAGCTGGAGTGGGTCGGTGAGAAGGTGGGTAGGTGTTAATAGGTGTTAATAAAAATGAGTTACAATTCATGTAAAAAATGGGCACTTGATTGTTGTCACAGACTCAGCACCTGAAGGGCATCTTTCCATACTGTGTCTCTCCGCAACACTATTTCACCCTCCGAGCTGTAATGTGCCAGGGATTCCCAAGTGACAAAGGGGATATTTCTCTTTCATGGAAACTTTGAGTGTACACAATTTTACTTTGGAGTCACGTGAGTGACTACGTGAAGAACCCCGCCAGTGCGCCTGCGCGTCATTACGTCAGACGCCATGACGCAAATGGACGTGAGGAGCAGAGCTCATCCAGTGGATTTGTAGTTTTTCAACTACAAGGTAAGTAGAAACTTTTTTCAGGTTTTCCAGGTACGTTTACTGTGGGTCTATGGGGATTTTTTCCACAGACGCCATGGAAAAAACGGACAGGGGGAAGAGGCATGCGACACAGCCGACAGAAGTCGGGAAAGTCGGGAGTCTGCGGTTAGAGACCAACCGCCTCTAAACCCCGGTACAGTCGCCAGCGGTGAGCATAGCGACTGTGGACCTGGGGCTGGTGAAAACACAGTCAGCGCCTGTCGGGCAAAAGACAAAGTTTAAATCCCAACGGCCCACGGAGGGAGTCCCAGGCAATGGAAGTAGCTCCAGGGCTAGATACTGCTTTCGAGCGTATTGCCCAAATAGAAAGCCTTTTACATAGGCTGTTGGAGCAAAGTTCACTCAGGGAGGAGTGTACTGAAAGCCAAGCTGCTGGAAGCAGCTCAAACAGCTCCTGGTACAGGGCTAGATACTGCTTTCGAGCGTATTGCCCAAATAGAAAGCCTTTTCCATAGGCTGTTGGAGCAAAGTTCACTCAGGAAGGAGTGTACTGTAATCCAAGCTGCAGGAAGCAGCTTAACAGCACCTGGCTCAGGGCTGATGGAATGCACCCTCAGGAATGAGGAGCGTGCTACGGGTCATGAGATTTCAGACCCCGACTCTGACGGTGAGGCTGTACAAGGCAATGAACGGCAGCTGCCAGATGTTCCACCCCTGGCAGTAGGATTCGCTGCCCCGTCAGGGTCAGGAGAGCCATTAGGAGAAGAACTGGCCTCCTTAATAAATTACTTGGTTTACCATCAGCTGGAACAGCAGGAGATGGATGAGACTGCAAGAAAGCAGGAGACCCCAAGTAACTGTGGGTTGCTGAAAGCAGCAGCAGTGAACCAAATTATCTGGAATCAGTTGCAGAGAATATTAAAGCTGCTGGGTTCTGGAATAACTGCTTTTACCAGAATAGCAGGTAACAGCCAAGAGATGACGAAGTTGCATCAGGAAGCACTGGGGTTGCTATGCAGCACCCACTTCGAGATCAATTATCTGAAGAAAGTGCTATACGGCCTACTATGAATCCGAAATTCGCAGCACTCTGCAAACCAAGTAATATACAATTACCCAACTTACTCTTTGGAGAGGATCTCGGGAGACGTATTAAAGAGTTGGAATATGAAGCGAAAACAGGATTGATAAAAACATCAATGGTTGCAAAGTCTGTAAAGAGGAAGTATCCTTTCAGACGTCATACGGATCCTAGACCAGGACCAAGTCGCTCATTAACGCAGGGACATAGCTGGCGGCCTGCAGCGGGAGTAAGGACCAGTGGTGGTGCTTCCGGGAGAATCCAGGGATCTCAGAATACTCAAATGACTCAAGAGGTAGGTGGACCTGGTTCTCAGGGGAACATACTAACTGGATTAAGTCCAAAAGTTGGAGGCAGATTACGTCTCTTCTATAAACATTGGAAGAAGATTACTTCAGATGTGGTAATTCTGAATAATATACAAGGATTTCAAATTGAATTCAATCCAAATTATGATTTGCCTGTACAGCATGTTCCTAGCAGAACGCTCCACTTTGCGAAGTAATGGAGGTTCAAGTTGCGCTTCAAAACCCTATATATAAAAGGTGTTATTGAAGAATCAGTCTACCAAATTCACCAATTTGGGTCAAATATATTCCCTCGATCAAAAAAGGATGGAGGATGTAGGATTATTATAGACTTGACAAGTCTGAATCCTTTTGTTCAGTGTCTGTTCACTTGCAAGATATGAAGTATCTTAAATTTACATGGATGAACCAATTAGGGCAGTTCAAAGCTCTGCCTAATGTGTTAACGTTCCGTCCCAGAATATTCATAAAATTGTTCAAATCAATTCTGGGGTTGCTGAGAGCCAGGGGCATGTACTAATGGCATAACTGGATGATGTCCTGATTATAGGAAGGACAAAACGGTCAACAGAAGCATCGGTTGCAGTTAATAAAATCAAACTTTTGAAAGTTTGGGGGTTTCTAAATTCATCCAAAGAAATCAAGGTTAAAAACAGGTACCTCGATTGATTATTTGGGGTTCACAATTGATTTAGCCCAAATGCAAATTACTTTGCCCAGTGAAAAAAGGGTGGAGTTGATTAAAGATTGCAGTAATCTGTTAAACGAGCAAAAACCTCTAATCAGACAGGTGGCTTGAGTACTGGGAAAAATTAGTAGATTCCCAGCAGTCCAGTATGGACCATTACATTATCAACAGCTGCAGAGAATCAAAGAACAGGCACTGAGAGTAAATGCTGGTCATTTTGATAGAACCATGCAAGTAACAACAAATGCTGTTTCTAATCTGCAGTGGTGGATTCTACATGTCTCAAGCAGTTCAGGCAAAGTGCTGATTGAACAACCTTCCATGATATTACAAACTGATGCCAGTGCACTAGGATGGGGTGCAACTGACTTAACATCGAGCTGCGGAGGCAGATGGAATCAGGAAAAGTTAGTGTTACTGCAGACATGGGGAATTACCTATTTGGAGCTTTTAGGAGGTTTCTATGGACTCCAAGCTTATGGTTCTAACACAACTAAAAGGAAGGTTCAAGTTCAAATTAATAAACACAACAGTAGTTGCCTACATTAATGATATGGGTGGAATTAAGTCGGTGTCATGTGACAAAATGGTTAAATCAACTTTGGTCTTGGTGTATTGAAAAGAACATTTGGATTTCAGCTATCTATCTACCAGGTAGAATGAATACGATAGCAGACACCAGGTCACGAAAAGTTCCATGATAATAAAGAATGGATGTTGAATCAAGAGGTATTCAATGATATAGTAATCAGATTTGGAATGACCGACATCGACTTGAATCATCAGCTATCGAGATATGTCTCATGAAAACCAGATCCAGGAGCAGTGGCGATTGATGCTTTCTCGCTACATTGGGGTGGTATGTTTTCATATATATTTCCACCTTTCTGCCTCATAAGCCAATGTTTGCTTAAAATCAGGCAAGATGCTGCTTCAAGGGTATTGGTAGTACCAGATTGGCCTACACAGCCATGGTATCCGTTGATATTAGAATTAACAACACAAATGTTGATGAAAGTCCCAAAAAAGAGTAATTTATTGCTGCACCCTGTACAGGGGAACAACATCCATTATATGATCGTTTGGATTTGTTGATTTGCAGGTTTTAAGAATGCCTTTTCTGGGACGAGGACTGTCTGAGCATACTGTGGACATGCTTACGGCAGCCTGGAGGAAGAGCACTCAAAAACAGTACCTTTCTTATATTAAGAAATGGGAAGAGTTCTGTGTACAAAAGAATGTGCAATAAAGTACTGCAGATATTTCAAATGTTTAGAATTTCTGTCAAAACTTTATTATGATGAAGGTCTGAGTTGTAGTGCAATTAATTCAGCCAGAAGTTCATTGTCCTCATATTTGGTTCTGGATTCAGAAAGAAACTCAATTGGGTCACACCCAATTGTTTCCAGACTAATGAAAGGAATCTTTAATTCCAAACCACCGAAACCTAGGTACGTGACAATCTGGGATGTAAGTGTGGTACTGAAACTACTTCGTGAATGGTCATCAAGTGTGTCTTTACCTTTGGTCAAGCTCGGTATGAAAGTATTCATGCTTATGGCATGAGTGACAGCACAACGAGTGCAAACACTTGGAAAATTACAAATAGACAGTATGGAAGTAACTGAAGACAAGGTTACATTCTATATCTATGACCTACTAAAGTAAATCAGGCCAGGTGTGACAGGATTTAAAATTATGCTAGCAGCATATCCAAATGATCCATGTCTCTGTATTAAGACATATTTATTACAATACATTGAGGTCACAAAGAATTTGAGAATACGGAAACTGGGTTGTTGATCACACACAAGAAACCACACAAGAGAGTTTCAATACAGACTATTTCCAGATGGATAAAAGAAGTCTTAACAGCTGCTGGTATTAACACTTATATTTTTTACGTCTCACTCGACTAGGGCAGCAGAAACGTCGGAGGCCAGGGCAAAAGACGTCCCCGTCGACCATATCCTCGCAGCCGCCGGGTGGTCCAATGAGTTGATGTTTCAACATTTTTACCATCGGCCTATTGTTAATGCGGGGTTGTTTGCAGAAACTATTTTAAGTTCTGTGTAAATTCCTCTGGTTTAAAGGGGATCTGATTAATTTCATTATTGAAATGAATTACTGCATTTGTGGTACAAATGTTATTATGAATGCATGATTGATTATTCTCGTTCCGAGTCAATCTATGCAGTGAGAAGCCGGGATTGATCCACGGCATGAAATCACAAAGCTTTAAAATCTTCACGTAGTCACTCACGTGACTCCGAAGTAAAATAGTAAGATTAAACGAGAACTTACCTAAGTTTGAAGTTTGATCTGTATTTTATGAGGCATTACGTAGGTGATTACGTGCCCACCACGACCCTACCCTCTATCATAAAGGTCAGATGGAAGTTCTTGTATTACTCGTTTTATTATGAGACTATATTACTACGGTTGTTGTTTTTTGTGATTTCACACCGCTGCTTTGAAGATTGACGCGCAGGCGCACTGGCGGGGTTCTTCACGTAACTCCTCATAAAATAAAGATCAAACTTCAAACTTAGGTAAGTTCTCGTTTAATCTTACTAATCTTTTCCTATCTCCACTTGGTAGTTTCGGAATAGTGTGTCTGGCTGGGGAGCTGGGTGTCAGATATGTGAGTGGCATGGCCCACTCATTAGATGTGACATTATTATAAATCTGTGGTCTTGGCAATACCATCTCTAAAGTTGCATTCAACATCTGCTGCACGACAGACCTTTAAATATTCATGCACAAAGAAAGGCTTTCACTTGATGCCTCCATACAATAAGCCAGGGAAGAAACCAGAATGTTGAGGTTGGTGCTAAGGGATGGATGTAGAGAGTCACAGGGGAGAAAGATCTAGTGGGGGAAGGATATGAAATCAGGTCACCTTTGATTGGTTAGTAGAGGGGCTGGGATAAGGTTGGCAGATGGTCAGGTTGAGAGTTTGGGCCGTAATCTTGGTATTGAAAGTTGGTTAGTTAGCTTGTCAAAGTCAGTGGACATTGTGGGGCTTGGCATTTGTTGACCAAGGGTTAACAGTCGGGGAGGTGTCGGTTGCATGCGCTCAATCATTTGTTGGGCCAGTCAAGTGGCAAATTGATGGTTGTGAGGAAGAGAGGGATTGGATGAAGATCTCAATCTGAAGAAGAGGGAAATGATACCTATTGCAGAAGGGTGTGGGCCTAAGTGATCGACATAGTATCATCATTGGCCTCAAACCTGCTCACACGGATCGTCTTTACTGGCAGGTGCAACGGAAGTTATAAGTGGTTTAAAGGCTGTGAAAGGTCGACAAGCAACATCTGAACATGTGTTGCTGGAGTCATGGCACATGTCCAAGGCTCTGCATGCATTGACACATTAGACACGCAGTGGACCTCAAACAGAAATAGCATTCTTTGAGTTCCATGCAGATATCTCTCATATTCAATTATTTCATTTTCAAAGGAATTGGATTATGGTGGCACCACGTTAAACCACAGCTGGAGTATTGCATATAAATCTGGTCACTGCACTGTAGAAAGTGTAATGATTTTTGAGCTGTTATGAAAGATTTGTTGGAATGACTACAGCAAAGGAATTTTAATTGCAAGCTTAGACTGGAGAAGTTGCGATTGTTCTTCTTGGCACAAAGAACATTTTCTAGAGATTTAAACGCTTATCATAAAGGCTTATCAGACAGGATAGAAAGAAACTGCTTCCAATAGCAAATGGTTTGTGGAGCAGAGAAACAGATTCAAAGTGATGGGCAAATGATACAGGAGGGATGTGAGTGAATAGTTATGACATGGGTGGTAGAACTGGGCAGTGGGCAGGTGCTATAGACCTGCACGGGAAGGTAGACGCTCACGCCCCCACGCTTCTTGGGAAGGCTGTCCATCTAGGAGAGGGAAAACTCTGATTTACAACCTCCACTGCCTTGTGGCCATATCCAGTCATGGAAAAGGCTCTAGGAGTAAACCTCAAGAAAATCCGGAGTCGGAGCCCCAAAGGCAGTTCGTCGTTGTCTACAACCTCGCTCTGGCAGCTCCTGTGACGGCGCTGGTGCCAAACTGTAACAGCCCTGCTGTTCCTTTGGATCGATCAGCGACGAGGAGAGGGGGGGCGTGCTGCATGGGCAACAGCCTGTCCTCCATATGACATCGCCCAGGCTTGCATCCGACCAGGATGCATCACCCATGGTCAGTCATGACCGAGGGGGGCCTACTCAAGGGTGATAAAAACAAGTCAGAACTTTGACAAGAGAACTGAATAGGTTGAGTCATAGAGGCAAACGGCGTGGAAACAGACCCTTCAGCCCAACTTGCCCACACCGACCAACATGTCCCACCTGCCTGCATTTGGCCCATATCCATCCAAACCTCTCCTATCCGTGTACCTATTAAATTATTTCTTAAACATTGCAAACATTTCAACTATCTCCTCTGGCAATTCGTTCCATACAGCCATCACCCTTTGAGTGGAAAAAGTTACCCCTCAAATTCTAATAAAATAGAGTCCCAGCCTCTCAGCCTTTCCTTGCAGCCCAGACCCTCTAGTCCTGGCAACATCCTCATGAATCTTCTCTGTACCAAGGTACTTGATGACAGACAATTTGCAGGGTCAGGGGGGAAGAGCAGCAGACTGGGTCTGACTGAGTTGTTGTACAGAGAGCGAGCATAGATTTGATGAGCCAAATGACTTTCTGTGCCGTTAAGAGTTTATGACACTGTACTTTCTACTTTTGCTGCTCACATGATTCAATAGTTCCACATTTACTGACAGAGGATTCGACTATTCTCTGCACTTTAGCTGACCACCTGCCTTCTGTTTTATTATTTTTTAATAATCGAAAAATTGTTTACATATCTGTTGCAGATCTTTGATTCAGAGGCAAAAGATGTTGAAAGAGATGTATGCTTCATTGATATTGCGTACGATGAAATTCCTGAACGATACTACAAAGATTCTGAGGTAAGTGAATAAATATACCAGTGCGTAGACATAAGGAACTGCCGATGCTGGCTTACACAAATGGACACCCAGTCCTGGAGTAGCTCAGCGGGTCAGGCAGCATTTCTAGAGAACGTGGATAAGTGAAGTTTCGGGTCGGCATACTTCTCGGGAAGGGTCCCAACGTGAACCATCACCTATCCATGTTCTCTAGAGCTGCTAACCCTCTGAGTTACTCCAGCACTTTGTGTCTTTGTAAATATACCAGACACAAATACCCTTTATTGACTATTTAAAGGGTCAGAATGGTTCAGCACAAGAACCTGACTAACACCCGTGCCAAGGAATAGATGAAAGGTTATACTCTGAAATGTACGAATATATCTCGAATGAAGTTTTTTATCGTAGTAAATTATTCCATTCTTCTTTTTATCTTTTTTTGTTGTTGTTTTTTTGTGTTTTTTTTTGTTGTTTTTTTTGTGTTTTTTTTTTTTTTTTTTCTTCTCTTTTTTTTCTTTCTTTCTTTATTTCATCTATATCTTTTTAGTTCTATTTAGGTTTTTTTTAGTATTGGAGACATTGTAATAATAATGGACGATATTAGTAATTTAAAAATGTAAGACTGGTATCGATTTTAATATGATATGTATCTACCTCCAATAAAAAATAATTTCACAACAGTAAATATACCAGAACATTTGACAAGAACTGAACGACCGTTACATAGGGGTACTAATTCGTCACCTTTGCTTAGAAGTAAATATTGCTTCTTCTCCTTTTACAGGTAATGATTTTTTGCGTTATTCACACGGAAAATTACATTAGATTGCAAGATCTTAATGGTAGTATGAAACTGAATGAGGTTTTAATTTGTAGAGAAATGGAAAAACAACGTTAACAGCCTATAAATAATATAACTGTGGAAATATGTGATTGCGGCAGTGGAACTGATTATGGCAGTGGATTTGATTCAAGTAGATTATTTCAAATCATGCAGCTCCCAGTTTGAGGCAGCTGGTAATCAATTCTTATCCCTTGCAAGAAATATTTTGCACAAGAGAGAATGAAATGGAAAGCTGCACAAATCTGGTCAAATTTCAAAACTATTCTGGTACATACTGAATGTCTTTCATGTTCAAGATGGAACTGCAGATGCTGGAAAATCTAAAGTAGACAAAAGTGCTGGAGAAACTCAGCGGGTGCGGCAGCATCTATGGAGCGAAGGAAATAGGCAACGTTTCGGGCCGAAACGTTGCCTATTTCCTTCGCTCCATAGATGCTGCCGCACCCGCTGAATGTCTTTCATGTCCTGTCTCTCTCACTGAGTCCAACCTTCATATTGCCCAATTTTCTCAGACTTCATAGCACCTGAACATATTTTTAGGTTTCTCTCATGCACAAATTCAATCAAATAAGATCAAATAGAACAAGTTGTCCTACAACTTTAGGCTGTGCACGCCATACGCAAGAAGAAGATGCACAAATTGGATTGGACTTTGGTTATGTGAGTGAGTGCAGTCGTCAATTGCAATGGCCATGCACATCGACCTGGATGGTGACATCCTATGTCATAGCAACAAAACACTCAGTTCCTCATGCCTGCTATGCCATTCATTGACAGCACAATGGAAAAGGAATTTTCAGATCAAGACCCTGCATTAGAGTGGCATCTTGTAAAAAACTGGTGTTTTATTTTAATGCCACATTCCTCCATTCTCTTGATTCCTTTAATAGCGAAAAAATGTCTTGGTCTCTGTCTTGAATAAATTCAGCAACTGAGCCTCCATAGCTCTCTTGGGCAGATACTTTCAAAGATTCACTGCCATCTGAGTGAATTATTTCTTCTCTCTGATCTGAATCACCAACCTGTTAATTTAAGATTCTGAACTCTGGTTCTAGACACCCCAGCATGTGGAAATAATATCTCCACATCTAAATTCAAGCCTTGTAAAAATGTTGTAAACTTCATTGAAATTGCCTCTTGTCCTTCTACCAGATTGTAATGAACCAGTCTGCGTAATCTCTCTTCCTGTGACATATTTGTTTAATTTTGCTGTCCTTTCCTTCTTGCCCACTGTAATTTCTCCAGTCTCGGTCTATAGGGGATCCATAACAACAACTAATCTTTTTTCTTTTTATATCTTTATAAAAACTTTTAGTCTGTTCCTGTTTCTCAACAGACAACTCTTGCATTATGTTTCCCCATTCCTCCAGGGCGGAAATCCCAGGGGGGGGGACACGCCCCCCCCCCCCCCCCCGTTTTGAGAGGTGGGGGACGATCCCCCCCATTTCTTTGTAATCCGGATTTTAAAACTCCGTGAAAAAAAAGCTGTTAAAAATCTCCGCTTTCCGCGAGACAGTGGGGGTGGGACTGATGATCGAGGGCGCCGATTGTACGAGAGAGACGTCAGTCAGCAGGCACTAAGGGCTGGGTGCATGATGATTCAGCGCGATGATTGGAGGAGGGAGGTGTCGGTCAGAGGCGGAAGTAGCGTGTGTGACTGAGGATAGAGCGCGGTGTTTGGATGAGGGAGACGTCCTAGTGGAGCAAAGATCAGAGCGGAGCTTGAATCGACCCATTCGCGGGGCCTTTCATTGCCCGGCCCGGCGCAACTTAAAATCGACCTCGGGAACTTCCACCGCCCCGCGATCAAATTGCTGCGTTGAGGCGATCAAGGCTCCCGATGTTGAAGCCCACGCCGGGCGATGAAAGGCCCCGCGAACGGGCCGATTAAAGCCCCATAATTTGGGGCGGACGAAGCTGCTGTTGCTAGAGTTCGGAGTCGGTCACCAACCGGGTCAGTTGCCGATGTTACCAGCCATAGGGCCCACGGCCGAAACCTCGCGTGTGTGCGCATGCGTGCGCCCGTCAAGAAATGATGGTCCCCCCCCCCCATGTTTTGACAGCGATTTCCGTGCCTGCCATTCCTTATCGATAGTTTTGTCCCTTTTGGTGTATTCCAAAAATGTTCCCACTCCCTAGGGCGGCACAGTGGCGCAACGATAAGAGTTGCTGCCTCATAGCACCAGAGATCTGGGTTCAATCCTGACTACGGGAGCTGTCTGTACGGAGTTTGTACGTTCTCCCTGTAACCACGTGGGTTTTCTCCGGATGCTCCAGTTTCCTCCCACATTCCAAAGACGTGCAGGTTTGTAGGTTAATTAGCTTCAGTAAATTGTAAATTGGCTCAAGTGTGTGGGAGAGTGGTAGTGTACAGGGTGATCGCTGGGCCCGGGGAAGGGCCTGTTTTCTTGCTCCAAATTACAGCATCTGCAATCTCTTTACTTCTATTTAGCCTCCCTAAACCATCAAGTATTTAAACATCTTTCATTCTCCTCTCAACCTAGTTGTCTCTGAGAAGAATTGAAATTCGTTGATTCTGGACCCTTTCCAGTAAATCTTTTCACATGGGTAAATTTCTTTGGTGTTCAAGTTCTGCCTGAAGCATGTTGATCAAAATAGAAAGTAATTGTGTGATAAGCAGAGTTTTATAAAGGTTCAATAGAATCTGGTTCATTTTGTATTATATGCCTATAAATGAGGCCCAGGATCCCAGATGCTCTTTTTTACTACTTTCTCAACATGTCCTAACAGCATCAAAGATAAATGCACCTATACATTCTTGTCATTCATATCTTTACTTCACTTCTCTTCATAGCTTTTCTAAAAATAATATGTAGGTCTATATTTGATTTGTAATTTTTTAATTATTTTCTAAAGTAACTTTTTACACATGAGTTGATTTTGCGGCTCAGCGGAAAACCTAACTCAAATCAATTTGTTTTGATCATTTATCAATTTAAATATTTGTTGATTTAAATAGACTTTATAAAATGTTACTGTATTAATCTCTTTTAGTTTATAATCAATGTGAATGGAAGCATCCATAGGAAGAAAACAATTTCAAATCAGTTTTCAAAAATGCAGAATAATCCACACAAACAAGTTCTGAATGAAGAATTTAAAACTCTAGTTTAGCAAACAACTATAATTTATTGAGATCACGCCAACTCCCATCAGTCACAGTTAATATTAGCCACATTGCTGACATTGGTGACATTAATATTGGCCACATTATATTGGTGAACTTAAGCAGTTTAGACATTGATTAGACTTGACCCACACAAAATCCGCTCAAAAAGTGTTCAGGATTTATCATGCAGCAGGCAAGCGTATTCAATTAAACTGCACATTGACTTCTTGTGTTAATTAACGCAATAAATAGGACTCATGCCAAAGCAAGACAAATTGATGTTTATCTGTGTGATTTCATTAATGTGTTACTGGAGGGCAATTTATCACAGCTGTTAGCATTACTTTCTCACAACTTCGGAGACCTTAGTTTGAGCCTGGCCTTGACTGCTGAGTGCGTTTGCATGTTCCATTGGGTATATAACATATACAGAGACATGCTATTAATTGTCTGCTGTAAACTATCACGGTGCAGTTCGATGCGAAAGAACCAAAGAGGTATTGATGTATATTTGAGAGAAAATAGGTTCCAGGAACTAATTGATCTATTGCGTGTATGTTCTTTGTCATTATAACTAAATGTTTTGGTCTAAATGCACAGAATTGGCTTGCATCTAATCTACGGAGGCATGTTATAACTCCCTGAAAGAGGGTAGATCATTTACTTTTGTAAATAATTTCCTTTCTGTCTTTTGTTCCTGACACCATGTAATGTTTTTCATGCTTGCACTATCCTGTACTAAGCATGCCATGTGACTGACTGCTGGAAGATACAAGGAAGCATATTTAAACAACAGAACCCAACATGGAAAGGAGACAGACACAAAAAGCCGGAGTAACTCAGCGGGACAGACAGCATCTCTGGAGAAAAGGAATGTGTGACGTTTTGGGCCAAGACCCTTCTTCAGACTAGTTAGGGTAAAGGGAAACAAGAGATATAGACAATGATGTAGAGAGATAAAAAACAATGAATGAAAGATATGCAAAAAAAGTAATGATGCTAAAGGAGAGAGTTAGATTTAGCTCTTAGGGCATTGGGAATCAAGGGATATGGGGGAAAAGCCAGAACGGGGTACTGATGTTGGATGATCAGCAATGATCATATTGAATGGAGGTGCTGGCTCGAAGGGCCGAATGGCCTACTCCTGCACCTATTTTCTATGTTTCTATGTTTCACTGGAATTGAATTTGGAAAAAACAATAGCTTTATTGTGTGTTTAGTATTACCGACTGGGGATAAATTTATGGACAATTTTGCCTACTTCCTCAGTCTGATTTTTCAAATTACTACCATTTATTAAAGAAGATTGAACAAGAAACTAAAGTGTACTGAAGAAAGCTCAGGATGTGTACGTCCCCGTTAGAGTGAAGGGCAAAGCAGGCAAAGGTAAGGAAGCTTGACTGACGAGGGAAATTGAGACATTAGTCAAAAACAAGAAGGATGCATGGGACAGGTATAGGCAGCTGGGATCAAATGCATCCCTGGAGGAGTTTCAGGAACTAAGGAGTAAACTGAAAAAGGAAATCAGAAAGGCAAAAAGGGGCCAGGAGATAGCTCTGGCGGGTAGCATTAAGGACAATCCCAAAAGATTTTATAAATACATAAGGGATAAAAGGGTAACTAGAGAGAGAGTGGGACCGCTCAGGAATCAAAGCGGTCACCTCTGTGTGGAGCCACAGGAGATGGGCAAGGTCCTAAATGAAAAGGTTTCTGTATTTACCGAGGAGAAAGACAGTAGGACGGAGGAAATTGGAGCAGTCGCTGGAAGTGTCTTGAGAGTAGTCAGGGTTACTGTTGAAGAAGTACTGAAGGTACTGTCGAGTTTGAAGGTAGACAACTCTCCAGGGCCTGATCTGATATGTCCGAGGACATTGTGGAAAACTAGAGAGGAAATTGCCGGAGCCCTGATTTAAATTTATAAGTCATCCTTAAATCGTGGTGGAGGACTGGAGGGTGGCAAATGTTGTATCTCTTTTCAAGAAGGGCTGCAGGGAAAATGCTGGGAACTAGTGAGCTTAACATCTGTAGTTGGTGAGTTACTGTAGAGTATTCTGAGGGATAGGATATACAGGCATTTGGATGGGCAAGGGCTGATTAGGGATTGTCAGCATGGTTTTGTACATGGGCGGTCATGTCTCACAAATCTGATTGATTTTTTTTGAAAACGTGACCAAAAAGGTTGATGAGGGCAGAGCTGTAGATGTTGTGTACATGGACTTCAGCAAGGTGTTCGACAAGGTACCGCGTGGGCAAATTAATGGAAAGGATACTTAGAGATAATATATATAAGCATCTGGATAAGCAGGGTCTGATTAGGAACAGTCAACATGGATTAGTGCCTGGAAGGTCATGTTTGACTAATCTTCTTGAATTTTTCGAAGAGGTTACTAGGGAAATTGATGAGGGTAAAGCAGTGGATGTTGGCTATATGGACTTCAGTAAGGCCTTTGACAAGGTTCCTCATGGAAGGTTGGTTAAGAAGATTCAATTGTTGGGTATTAATGGTGGAGTAGCAAGATGGATTCAACAGTGGCTGAATGGGAGATGCCAGAGAGTAATGGTGGATGGCTGTTTGTCAGGTTGGAGGCCGGTGACTAGTGGGGTGCCTCAGGGGTCTGTGTTGGGTCCACTGTTGTTTGTCATGTACATCAATGATCTGGATGATGGTGTGGAAAATTGGATTAGTAAGTATGCAGATGATACTAAGATAGGTGGTGTTGTGGATAATGAAGTAGATTTTCAAAGTCTACAGAGAGATTTAGGCCATTTGGAAGAGTGGGCTGAAAGATGGCAGATGGAGTTTAATGCTGATAAATGTGAGGTGCTACATCTCGGCAGGACAAATCAAAATAGGACGTACATGGTAAATGGTAGCGAATTGAGGAATGCAGTTGAACAGAGGGATCTAGGAATAACTGTGCATAGTTCCCTGAAGGTGGAATCTCATGTAGATAGGGTGGTAAAGAAAGCTTTTGGTGTGCTGGCCTTTTCTAAATCAGAGCATTGAATATAGAAGTTGGGATGTAATGTTAAAATTGTACAAGGCATTGGTGAGGCCAATTCTGGAGTATGGAGTACAATTTTGGTCGCCTAATTATAGGAAGGATGTCAACAAAATAGAGAGAGTACAGAGGAGATTTACTAGAATGTTGCCTGGGTTTCAGCAACTAAGTTACAGAGAAAGGTTGAACAAGTTAGGTCTTTATTCTTTGGAGCGCAGAAGGTTAAGAGGGGACTTGATAGAGGTCTTTAAAATTATGAGCGGGTTAGACAGAGTTGACGTGGATAAGCTTTTCCCATTGAGAGTAGGGAAGATTCAAACAAGGGGACATGACTTGAGAATTAAGGGACAGAAGTTTAGGGGTAACATTAGGGGGAACTTCTTTACTCAGAGAGTGGTAGCTGTGTGGAATGAGCTTCCAGTGGAAGTGGTGGAGGCAGGTTCGATTTTATCCTTTAAAAATAGATTGGATGGGTATATGGACGGGAAAGGAATGGAGGGTTATGGTCTGAGTGCAGGTAGATGGGACTAGGGGGAAGTAAAAAAAAAAAAAAGTGTTCGGCACGGACTTGAAGGGCCGAGATGGCCTGTTTCCGTGCTGTAATGGTTATATGGTTATATGGTAGGCTGCTCTGGAAGGTTAGATCGCCTGGGATCCAAGGAGAGGTAGCTGAATGGATAGCAAATTGGCTCCATGGAAGGAAGCAGAGGGTAATGGTGGAAGGTTGCTTCTCAGACTGGATGCCTGTGACTAGTGGTGTGCCTCAGGGTTCGGTGCTGGGCCCGTTACTGTTTGTCATCTACATCAATGATTAGTACGAGAACATACAGGGCAAGATTGGCAAGTTTGCTGATGATACAAAAGTTAGTGGTTTTGCAGATAGTGAAGATGGTTGTGAACGATTGCAGGAGGATCTGGATCGACTGGCCAGGTGGGCGGAGGAATGGTTGATGGAATTTAATACAGAGAAGTGTGAGGTCAAACAAGGGCAGGACCTACACAGTAAATGGTAGGCCTCTGGGTAGTGCTGTAGAGCAGAGGGATCTAGGAGTACAGGTTAGAAGTTGGGAGGTCATGTTGCAGTTGTATAAGACGTTGGTGAGACCTCATTTAGAATATTGTGTTCAGTTCTGGGCAACATGTTATAGGAAAGATATTGTCAAGCTTGAAAGGGTTCAGAAAAGATTTATGAGGATCTTGCCAGGACTAAAGGGTGTGAGCTATAGGGAGAGGTTGAGTTGGCTGAGTCTCTATTCAATGGAGTGCAGGAGGATGAGGGGAGATCTTATAGAGGTGTACAAAATCATGAGAGGAATAGATAGGGTAGTCTTTTGCTCAGAGTAGGGGAATCGAGAACCAGAGGACATAGTATCAAGGTGAAGGGGAAAAGATGTAATAGGAATCCGAGGGGGAACTTTTTCACACAAAGGGTGGTGGGTGTATGGAACAAGCTGCCAGATGAGGTAGTTGAGGCTGGGACTCTCCCATCATTTAAGAAACAGTCAGTCAGGTACATGGATAGGACAGGTTTGGAGGGATATGGACCAAGCGCAGGCAAGTGGGACTAGTGTAGCTGGGACATTGTTGGCCGGTGTGGGCGAGTTGGGCCGAAGGGCCTGTTTCCACGCTCTGTACATTGAACAAATTCTTGAAATTCTTTTTTTCTCCTAGTGTCACTTGATAGAATATGTTGCACTTTCATTACTTCCTCCGCCACAACACTCTATTACTTGTAATTTATGTTTGTGCCCAAGCGTCCAATTTTTCCCATGACTATTCACTGTTGGTTATTTCTCCTTTCAGTGTAATAAATCATGTTGTAGCTTCATTGGTTCCTAGCCAATTCCTCACAGTATTAAAAACAAATTGAGATAATATTAAAAATAGTTACTGCAGAGATGACTAACGTTCACCTCAGTCTACTGTGATTTGCGATATGTAGATTTTGTGCTTTTTTTCCCACGTTATGTCACAAAGGTCAAATACATTTTGGTGAACAAACTATAAAGGAAAAAAATTAAACCCACAAAGCATTTCTTTACCTACTATGCTCTGAACCCTTATTCTCACCACTCATGTCTTGGCCTATCTTTACTGCTCCTCATCCCTGCCAAATGAACTGAAGATCCTTGTCCACATAGCCAAATCCTTTTATGGTCCCCCCCACTCAGACGTGTACAGCCCTAAATATTACTACATCTCCTCACTCATTCAGCTCTAACCTCTTTTATATCCCACTTTTATTTTCCGGTTTTAAACAAGAACCTCATCTGTTTCTTACCGCACATGGCAAATAAGAATTTCATTGTTCCGTTGTCTATATATATGAGAATTAAACACTGTTGACTCTTGAATCTCAAGCTGTAACTTTTCCTGCTTGCTGCTTCATGTTCTTTCTTCAAACCCTATCAGAACCTATTAATTTTCTTTCGTGAGTTATGTTCTCTTGAAATGGTACCTACTTTTCACTTTTGCGAAGCTTATTGGGATATTTTATTACATTTTGAATAAAACATAACTTATTGTTATTTATTCTGTACAAATATTGAATAGTGTGCTCTTTTCCACACAAGTCAATTTATATTGATCCAATTAACCTGTTGATCTGAATCTTCAACAGGTGTCCTTCTGTCTGAGAAATCTTTGTCTTCAATAATTAAATCTGACAAAGTAATCAGCGTCCTCAAATTAATGGTGCCCTTTCCTTTCCCACGGCTTTTCATTAAAATGCGGTACATTTAGCTGGAAACATTCAGTTTTAATAAATTAGTACCAGATTTGTTCAATAAATATTTAGCTGAAGGCATCTTTGATTAGTTCAGATTACATAATTTTGTTGTTGTAATTCTTCCCTGGTTTCAATCATTTGAACCTTTTGGCAATGGTCTTTTAAAGTGATTGATTGTATTACTGATCCTGGACCTAAGTTCCAATCAAATGTATCACCGAATAGACTGTTTCTCTGCACGAAGCAACAAATTTCTGGTGACTGGTTAATTGACCAGTTCACTGAATTACCATTGCATTGGCAGAAGGTATTTTATATCCTATTTAATTGTTGTGTTTGGGGAAATTCATGTTCAAATTCTGCAAATCAGTCGATTAACTAATCAACGGATTTTGTTAGCAACAGATGTTGTCTCTTATCTCTGGGTTTTCTGATCTAATCTATAAAAATCCAGAGTAAAGGGCCTGTCCCATGGGCATGCGACTCCATGCGGCAAGCGCGACCTAACCGCAAGCGGGGGCCGCGCGGGAGATGCGCGGAGGTCGAGTGATCCCCGTCCAGTGCCGGTCCCACCAGCATGCGGCTGCATGCGGCAAGCGCTACCAAATCGGAAGCGGGGCCGCGCGGAGGTCGAGTGACATCAAGACGGTGCGTACGGTGGCGAGGCGGTGTGCATGGCCTCGAGGCGGCTGCGTCCGGCGTCGAGGCGGTGCGCACGGCCGTCGATGCGGCGCGCACGACATCGCTGCGGGGCGGCAGGCCATTGCCGCACGGAATTTTTGAACAGTGTCAGTTTTTCGGAGCCCCGCGCGATGTCGGGTCCAGCTCCGCACAACTCCATACGGCTCCGGCGATCGAAGTGGGACCGGCCCCGTGACATCTGCGCGGCCCCCGCACAGCCCCCGCTTGCGGTTAGGTCGCGCTTGCTGCATGGAGTCACATGCCCGTGGGACAGGCCCTTTAGGTGATGTGCATCTGCATCTGGACATTCAGTTGGGAACATTGTTTGTAATTTTAAATCAGTATGCTCAGTGTAGGCTGATACAGACATATGAACAGAAAATTATTTACAGTAGATCGCAGAGATCTAAGCCTGATATGCCATTCATGGCTGAGCAAACTGTAACCTCAACTTTGCCTTCTTATTTATACATGGAAACATTCCGCCTTCTTCCCAGTCAAGAACTTACTTATCTTTCACTTTAAAACTCTGCATCTACTATAGTAGAGAATTTTAGAGACTGTCTCTTGAGAGCTTTCCCTTAATTTAAAAAAATAACCTTCACTAGCAGGTTCTCCCACAACAGAAAACATCCTGTTTACATCCACCTTGTCACGACCTCTAAAGATCTTGAATATTTCATAAACTGGCAGCTCAGTTACAGAGGGATCTTGATGTTGATTTACTCTCTGTTGTATGGTCCTGAGAGGAACTGGAATGTTCTACCAGGTATACAAAGCCAGGCCTGGGCCACTGAGACACCTGTGTTTTAGCCACACACATCCCCCAAT